>JBCAUA010007101.1:0-13331 GCA_038406235.1 Peronia verruculata | reverse complement strand
ATGCTGAATCTGAATTTGAAGCTTAAAAAATCCCTAGTCCAAGCATTCGAAAAATCACTCTCAGGACCCGCACCCCCTCCCCCCCCCCTCTTAAACCAAGTGTCATGCCTCTACTGGCATGGCTCCATACTCCAGGATAATAGTTTAAGCTCCTTGTGTAATGTAAAAAGCTACCTGTACATCGGTACTGCTAAAGAGCCCACTTGTCGTAATCGTATCTCTTGATACATTGTAACACACTTTTTCAACGCGGCTTATTCCAGTGCAATCTTCTTTGTTTTAGTGCTCATTTCATGTGCTTTGTGCTTGTACTCCCATAAGTATGAATCATACTATGCTTGACATTATTCCTTGTCATTCTTATTTTGCAAGTATTGGATATCATTATAATACAATAATTATTTAGATGGCATCAGTGTGATTATAAACATAGTGAAAAGTGTTCTGTTTCGCTTGTAAATTGTAAGCTGGCTGCTAGTGTGTCATATCGCTGTGGCTTCAGATTTTTACAAATACATTCTGTTTCGGATTATAGTTCATGGCATCACAGTGATTGCAAAATAAAAATTTGACATGGTGAATAAGTGCTCTGTTATAGATGGTAAAACAAAGCATTGCGGTGTTTGCAAACTTTAGACAAGATGAGGAATTGTTCTGTTTTGTTGTAGGCACAGCAATTAGATCTACCATCACTGTAATTGCAAGCTTTTAACATCAAGAAAAACGTTCCTCAGGATTCTGTGAGTGTGAGATTATCCTTACGATCAATTACCAGCAGAGACCGTTCAGTTATGGTGAAACCATGGTCATGATAGTGTGTTCTGTTTTCGAATGAGGAATGAAAAATGGCATCATTGTGATTGGAACTTGGTGAGACGTGTTCTCTTTTTGTTTGAGGATAGGATACCGAGATCAGCCCAAAGATTAGAACATTTTTGCAATTGTTGTATGACTCAAATTATCTTAAGGTGGAAACCAAACTGTATGTTATCCGGTAAATCATAGTGGAGAACATTATAACATACAACATGACATAAGATTTCGTTTGATTCACTGCCCACAGGATGCTCGTCGATCAGGAGATGTGGTGTCTAGTAGAAGTACTGGATTGTGGAGGCTTGAGCGGCTTGAGCTACCGATTAGAAAATCTGTATTAACTGCTAAAATCTCCATGGTTTAGTTTTTTTTCCCAACACTTATAATAACCACTGATCGTCATTTCACAGTCATGGTGTTCTTCCCTTAATAGTTTTAGTATCACCTGGATATTATTGCATGTTTCACATCACTATAAACAACTGTAACGTCAACATTTACAATGAAGAGGTTTCCGTCAAAATTAAATTAATGACACCGACAGTGCAGAAAAATGATAGAATTGAAACCAGTCTACGGATCTTATTATAATGTATTATACACTACAATGTACATGCCATTCACCAGATAAATCCTCCTGAAGCGGTAAATTGAAACGTTCAAAGTTTTTAGCTTATGAAGAAATCTTATGTGTCTAAAATTGTGGTCATTAAAGGAAACTATCTGTCTTAGTCTTAGGCCTACCCTTTTCTCTTGTTTAACCAAAGATGACATGTCATAATGTGTAGCGTTTTAGATTAAGTTTTCATTTCCAGACTGTTTCATGCAGTTCACAGTCACCGAAATACCTGTAAACTGAATATTTAAATTGGGATTTCCATTCTGTTTGTCTTCTTATATTTTTATTGTGCAGTATCCAGTATGTTCTCTGGTCATTGTAATTTAGAATAATCATCAATAAGTTGTAATATCATTCTCTCGGCATTCACTTTTTGCTATAGTATCAAATACAGGCACGAGCACGGTATGATCAGTTGCATACACATCTAATCAACAATATAATATAGTCATGTAGATGGGTGGGTATTATAACGATTTCACATTGAACAAAACGATTTTTATACAGAATTATGGGATAAAATAAGACAGAATTACCACCGTCTCTTCTCTCTCTCCCTCTCCCCCCTCCCCCTTTCTTTCTCTCGCACACACACATCAATCGGTATTTAGTATGCCCTAAATTCGTTGTATAGTGTTACCTTGTTACTATTCATGTGTGCCTCCCAAGGTCCTGTCGTTTTCATCGCCTCAAGGATGCCAAATCAGAAAAAAAAAAAAAAAAAATCACAAATAATAATAAAGAAGTTAACATCATTATCGAAGAAACACAAAGAGAAAACATTAAAATACTACATTCGTGGTCATGAAAGTTTATTGAAAGGTTGTTTTAGGGAAAAATACAAAGAATATTGATGAATAAACAAAACACCATGCAGTAATTGTGCGCACACAAGTTATGGAATGTCCGTGTTCTCTAATAACATATAAATTTGCCCACCACTGCCGTGAGTAGAGTACGCCATGCAGGGCCTTCAATACACCTGGATCAGTGGTCGGCTGTCTGGCCTGTATTATGTACGCCTAGATTGAGGGGCAATGATCGAATCAATTTAATTTTCTGTGAATGTGTGTGTGTGTGTTTTTGTTTTTTAACTTTTCTTTTCAACTTCTGTTGTCATTCTGTCTTTGACTGTCATTGTCAGCAGAAAATGTCCAGAAATCACCATACGATTCTCCTCTTTTTTAGTCCTAAAACCATACATTACACTGCACACCCAGAATGAAACATGTATGTGGACTGAGGTATAATTTCCATTCCATATTTACGTTTTACAGTTATGTCTCTAACATTGTCTTCAGACTCATACGGTGGTCAATTTTTCTTTTCTTTTTTTTTTCTCTCTTAAAAAAGAGCATTTTTACATTATGCACAGAAAGGATGGAGGACACAATGCACCTCCACTCTTTTGTGTAGCTCTGCTAAACGAAATCAGGCTCTCGTCATATTTTGAACATAATATGAAATTATTGGTATCACTATGAAGACTATTCATTTTCGTTTTTGTATGTGAAAAAAAAAAAAAACAACTCTACCTTAAAGTAGCAGTCGAGATATTGGCAAACAAAGACGATTAGGTTGGCCTGTAGCTGAAGCTTTATTTCTGAGAAAATGGCCGATCACTTTTGTTAAACCTTTTTACGCCTTACTAGGCGAAGCCACTTAATTACACTTTTGGGGTTTTCAATCAACCAGTTTTAACAAATTTAATTCTGAAAAGCATTTAGGTTGATATGTAATAATTCTGTGAAAAATAAAATTGCGTTAAAAATTCATTCAGTGTTGGAAACAAAAAAAAAAAAAAAGTGATGGTAAATCGAATTGCTGTGCTCTACAATTCAAAACAGAACCCCTCCTCATCTTCGATCGCCTCAGTTTGACGAGCGTCTGATTTCATCGTGTCGCATCTCAAATGTCTCTTTGAGTTTCAACTTTGTATTATAAATTCACTGGTATATGATTATAACTTGTCGACGAGATTTACAAGGTGGGCCGGTAAAATGTTACCACTTTTTAAATTCTTACAATTTCAAAAATAGCATAGATTTCTTTTGCATTTTCAGGGATATTAACAACGAATCACGGAAGTTTCACCCCAGTGGATCGAAAGCAATATAATATGGACGGGAGAGTGAAGATTATGGAAGCATATTTTGAAATAAAATCGGTAAGCCCACACAACGACAATTCACGATTGATTTTCCGGGAAGAAATCCTTCGAGCCGACTCCCAAGCAGGCGTCTTCTGAAGAAGTTCAGGGAAACAGGCGTGTAACCAATGCAAATAAAGGACATACCGGTAGGCCAAGGTCTGCAAGAACAGCCATCAACACTTGAGACCCCGAGACAGCGTCTGGAGGAATCACCGACAAAATCGACCCGACATTATTTTGTCACTGATTTTAATTCAAAATATGCTTCCATAATTTTCACTCTCTCCCCCACAGTATTTTGGTTTCAATCCATTGGAATAAAGCTTCATTGCCTCGCTGTTGATATTTCTGAAAAGGAAAAAGAAATCTTTTGTTATTTTTAAAATTGTAACCATACAAAAAAGTGGCAGGTAAAGTTTTTCCTGCTACCGTATAACCGTGAGGCGGTATGACCTGCAATCTGTTCCAGCTGCCTGGTGGGTTAGTTTGGGAAAACATGAGGCTAAGGGAGAACACCCTGACAGAAAACTCTACTGCCTTGTAGGATAGCACTGGAGTGCATAAGGCTTACGGGTAAGTGGGCTCGTTAGCCTCGTCAGGCAGTTCAACTCTGAGAAGGAAAACTCTGATTCTAAACACCCGCTACCTTGCGTCTATACTCACATGAGGAAGGCTATTGAGTAAACCTGATTAAATCCAGAGAAGGAGTCCTTAAGGGAGTCTGAAGCTGAATTTATGATGGCACCAATTTTATTGGCTTGCTTTTCTGTAGGACCTTTTATCATTATGGAAGGAGGGGGGGGGGGGGGGATTCTGCTGCAGAGGCGACACAGGACTTCCATATCAACTAAAAGGGAAGCGGCAGATACAAGTTATAAGCCTTCGGCTGGATTAAACGTAGAGCATCTGGCGCCAGGCGTCGCTTCCATCCAACGGTTGGAGAGGTCATCGCGCCTCTTTGAACATCTACCGCCCGCAGCCCCCATACAATAAGGTGACGTCCCTCCTCATTTAATTTGCTGCATAGGGTTTTGTGGAGCCACTCGAGAGGTGGGCGTCTCGAGCGTCCCTGAAGTCGACGCAGTCAGTTAGTATGTGTGCCACTGTCAGTTGACAGTGGCAGGCCATACACTGTGGAGGCATTTCTCTTCTGAGAAGAAAAGAGTGGGTGAGGTGAGAGTGACCCAGACGTAGGAGGTTGAGGACTACCTAGTCTCATCTTCGCGGCTGAGCAGACCCTGGCCAAGGTCCAAGGTTGGTTGGATAGAGTCTGTTGATTCCATCGCTGTCGCCATCGCGATTTGATTTACTGAGACACCGACCTCTCGCTTGTCTGCTCAAGGGCGAAACCAAACTAGAAGAATTCACTATAGCACTTAAAAGGGTAAAGCCAAGATCTGCGTCATCAAAACATCAAATCCTGAGATAGTGGCACAATTCGAGGAAGAGGTCTTCAAGGTTGTCCTCAATACATCGAAGGACGGCTGCTGATGCAGGCAAGACAGGAGCCATGTATACAGTATAGTGGTATCAAGAGAGTGTGTGGTCCAACTCAGAACAAGGCCGCTCCCTTGAGGTCACGCAGGGAAGAAGTCATCACAGACAAAGGAAAACAGATGGATAGATGGGTTGAGCATTATTCTGACCTCTACTCAAGGGAAAACATTGTGACAGAAGAAGCTATGAGCTTAATCGAAAGCCAATCAGTCATGACAGAGCTCGATCAGCCATCCTCCAAGGAGGAAAGCCATCGACAACTTACCCAATGGGAAGACACCAGGAAGCGATGGAATTCTACCTGTGCTCATAAAAAGTAGGAGAAAGTTCTCTTCGACCCCCTTTATGAGCTGCTTGTGAAATTTTGGGAGGCGCGTGCTGTACTCCAAGATATGAGAGAGGCCAGCATCGTCACACTCTATAAGAACAAAGAGGAAAAAAGCGATTGCAATAAATACAGAGAGATATCATTGCTGAACATAGTAGGCAATTTATTTGCACGTCTGGTCCTCACGCGTCTTCAACAAGTCGCGGAAAGTGTGTACGCAGAATCATAGTGCGGCTTTAGAGCCAATGCTCCACCATCGACATGATCTTCTCCGTCCGACAACTTCAGGAGAAATGTTGTGAGCAGAAAAAGCCTCTTACCTGGCCTTCATCGACCTCACAAAGGCATTCGACCTTGATAAACAGAAAAGGTATTTTCGAAATTCTCATAAAGATGGCTGTCCACCCAAGCTCTGCAGCATTATCAGGTCTTTCCATGAAGATATGAGGGGTAAAGTGCAGTATGATGGCTCCGCTCCATATCTGAACCGTATGCAATCCTCAGTGGTGTCAAGCACTGCGTGCTCGCTTCGACACTATTCGGCATCTTCTTCTCACTGCTGCCGAAGGCTGCATTCGGAAACTCAACGGAGGGTATCCACATGCACCCCAGGTCGGATGGCAAGCTGTTTAATGTCTCACGCCGGAAGACAAGAGCCAAAATCGAGAGATCACCGTCAGAGAACTCCTATATGCGGACGACGATGCTGTTGCTGCACTCTCAGAAACCCATCTCTAGTGCCTCATGGATCGCACATCAAAGGCCTGCGATGACTTTGGACTCACCATCAGTCAAGAAAAGATCCAGGTCATGTCATAAGGAGTACGGGATCCTATGCCAATCACCATCAATGACTACACTCTCGAGGTTGTTTGTGAGTTCTCATACCTGGGCTCCTCCATCTCCAGCAGCTTCTCGCTCAAAACTTTGATAAATTGAAGAATTGGCAAAGCATCCGCTACACTGGGACGGCTGTCAGAACGAGTGTGGATAAATCCAAAGCTGTCCGAAAACACAAAGATGACTGTGTATAGCGCTTGCGTGCTGAGCACTCTCCTCTACGGTAGTGAACATGGACGCTCTACAGCACACAGGATAATCGTCTGGATGCATTTCACATGCGTTGTCTCCGCAGAATTCTTGGCATTTCCTGGAGAGAGAAGATTACCAACAACGAAGTTCTCTCACGTGCCAAGACTGTCAGCTTAGTGACCACTCTTGGCAAACGAAGGATCCGATGGCTAGGCCACGTGCGGCTTAAAGAAGACGGAAGACTTCTCAAAGATATCCTTTATGGGGAACTAACGTCCGGGAAACGATCAGCTGGACGACCACTCCTGCAAGAGGGACTCGAGAGTATGCGGCATGGACATCAATCAATGGGATTTTTTAGCGGATGGAGGCACGATTTCCACAGCTGTCTCAGACGAGGAGAGGAGTGCCTATCAGCAAGGGCGGAGGAGAAACATCATGGCAGAAAATAGGCACGCGAGGGCGACCGACCAGGGAGTACACTCACATGTGACAAGTGTTCTAGTGATTACCACTCACGGATTGGACTCTGCAGTCACAAACGAAGTTGGGGACAGCCAAGACAAGTCCTGAGAGCGTCTACCGATAATCCTACGCAATTGTGGTGCCTACTATTACTAACAAAACAAAAAGTGTATACATTTTATTGGTTCACCCTGTATGTCAGGAATCCACCCTTATCTTCTATGGCTATGTCTCAGACTAAGAATTTTTGGTCAGTGGGACAAAACATTGTGTGTTTGGCATATATTTTCTCATTGATAAAGTTGAAAGGACCAACTTTCACACCAAATTACAATCAAACTTTTTTTATGCGTCGTTTAACATCCTGCAGCCCTTGGTATGTAAATTACGGACGGAGAAGTACATGCCGCATATTACAAAGCACTGCATGGCCTTCAGTCTGTGGCGCGGATGACGTAGACTTTCAACGCATGACCGGCAACAACAGAGGTAAACTTCCACTTGAAGTGTGGGTGCAATATGATTCCACGGTGGATCTATCGATAACAGCCATAAAGTTGCATAACGACAGTCGGCAAACAGACGCCTTCTAGGTGTACATACAAAATGATGGACAGATTGCAGGCTATCATCACGACACAACTTAAGTCTAGACGGGAACAACAAAAACAATTGCCCGTCAAGCGCAAACTGAATTGTGATTTACCGATCACTTGACATTATGATGCCAGTGGAGCTGTCAACTATCATTTCCATGGCAGAAAAAAAAAAAAAATGTGCATGACTTGCACACATCAAAGGTCAGAGTGGAGAAATTAAACGGTTGACCAGCGCCCCGACAACAGTGGCGGGGTCATCACTTGGACCTCCTTCAAACAGATCAGAGACTGACAAAACTGTCAAGACCCCTCACATGCAGAACTAGTTCCATTTCTTGACATCGCCTCCCAACAAAGAAAAAAATACTAAAAAGTAAGAGACGTGTTCCACTTGCATATAACAAATCTCCGGGACTATTAGAGAGCAAATACAAGAATATAACTCTCAAGTCCCACACTAGGGATTAAGATTTAGATGCACAAAACTTCTATAAACATGTATCTCATCGATGTGTTATAAATGTACAGATGCATAAAATAATACACTAACATGGAAAACATTCCAAACTACTTTAGTACTTACTACATGCAGTTTTGTATTACTTTAAAAATTATTTTTTTTTATTATGACGTATATTGTACTATTATAAAATTACATAGTACATAACATTAGACTGCCTGGACTGAACTGAAACAGAGGAGAGAGAGAGAGAGAGAGGGAGAGGGAGAGAGAGAGAGAGAGAGAGAGAGAGGAGATGAATGGATAGACTGTCATACAAAGAAAGACAAAAAGGAACAAAAAATTAGAGAAAGAGAGAACACTTAAAGTCAGACAAAAAACAACACAAAACAAAACAAAAACACAAAGTGATGAGAATAAGAACAGCAATGAATAAATGAATGATTGAATGAATAAATGAAGAATGAATGTTTCAAACGTAGGTTTTACTGTTCAAAGACGTGTGGTAAGTATGTAGATCCCTAAACCTGTAATTCTGTGAAGAGATTTTTAACAAATGATTACCGTACTGATTCAGAACTGTTTGTTTATTTAATTGTGTTGGGGTTTAACAACACATCAACACGGTAACGGCTGTATTGTGCTCAACATGGTGCCTTGATTTAGAACTGCTCTATGTACATTTCCAAAATAAACGTTTATTTGTGACAAAATGTACACATTGCTAGTTCTATTTCGTGTTTGCCATTGTTGTGACTTTCGTTGAGCCTGGTATTATTACGTTCACATAGAGCCGGGCTGTACACAGTTAAATGACTTTACTCTGGATTCTTGAGTTTCGGCCAACTGAACCATCTGGGATAGGTCAGGTTTGACGGGATGCTCAGCCCGTGAAGAGTTTTACCGGCGATTCGCCATCTCACTTATCCCACTTTTTTGTGTTTTATCGAAAAACAGACTGACAAACACACAAACAAACAAACAAACAAACAAACAAACAAACAAACAAACAAAACTAGAAGTCATAAGAGAATAAATGTAAGCTGACAATGTAAAGGCAATATAAAAAATAACACTATATAGAATGATCGAGTTTGCTTTGAAACTAATTATGACACGTTCTGTCTAGAAAATGTCGAAACTTTAAACTGCTCTACTGAACAATCACGTTTTCCGGGATAGCTCAGTTGGCGAACAGAATGGCGAATTTTCCGTTCGCGGACACTTCCGTGATTGCACTTCCGTGTAAAAAGGTGGAGGGGGGACAGAAGTTTGACATCATAATTCAGGTAAAAAAAAAAACAACAACAAAGGGGGGCTGAAAGAGGAAGTGTGCAACAAAATAAAAGGTTGGGGAAGGCGGATGCGTATGTCTGACGTCATAATTCTCGGGGGGGGGGGGGGAGGTCGCGGAAGATTAAGTAGAGACGTCATAATTCATACGAGCTACAGAACTAGACCTCTAATATCTAGAGTTTATGGCTTGCAAACTTTAAAGTTGTACACATTGGGCGAAAATTCCGACAATTTCTAGAACACGAATTTCTGTGAAAGCTTACAAACGACCTTAAATTTCATTTAAAAAATGTTCAGGATGTATTTTTCTCGAGGTCTTAAATTATCACGATTGCAAAATCCGTTAGTTGCACCTAATAAAATCCATGCTCTCTGATACAGAGTTCAGGAAAATAGTATACGAAATGGAAATGATTTTTTTTTTTTTTCACTTGCAAAGACGTAGCCATTCACTTTGATAGAAAGTTCCAGCAAGCTCGGAGTGCTGAAACAGCTTATCTTATGATTTCATTCAGATTAAAAAGAACATCCCACGCTCCCCCCCCCCTCCCAAAAAGAGAGAGAAAAATGTTCATACAGAAAAATAAAAAAAATAAAAAATAAATAAATAAATTAAAAAAAAAAAGAAAGAAAAGAAAAAAAAAATATTTCAAGCAAACTATTTTTAAAATGCCACACAGTTTCTGTATTAGGCTAAGTGTTACTAATGTCGTGGCATCATTACATTGAGGTTAGATCTATGCGTGTTTCATCCCTATATCCTCACGGAAACGAAAGATGACGCTGATACACAAACTGATTTTTAGTGAACGTTGATGTTCAAACTATATTGTTTTAAATAATTTTTTATCTATTCATTCAAGGAGCACAAATAAACGCACTGAATTAAATTACATGCATTATCATATCTTTTCTAACCAGCAGAGTGAAGCAAGTTCAAAATGGTGGCAGATTAAACAGGACGGGTCAGCAGTTTTTCTCAAGTATTTTTCTTTCTCAAAGTCAATAGATCTACTGTTTGTACGGAATGTTGGGGAACACGTGTATTTTTACTGTAGGCATATGTGCTTTTTTTTTTTTTTTTCAATTCTACTAGGCAGGGTGTTTTTACTCGTGGCGTAGTAGTGCATCACCATTTGGTATTCCTGAGTAAGTAATGACCACCCTTGACGCCGCTAGGATTCTAAATAACTAACCTATCGTATACTAAATGCAGAATGACTCTATTGCAATTTAACGGCACATCAGCATGATTAAGGTTTTATTGTGCCTAACACGGAAAAAACATTGAATAAATGACTATGTCTGTATTTGTATAGAATAATGTTTTATTTTGGACACTATAGTAACTTTTAAAACATGAATTCATAACTGCACACCAGACAAAATGAGATGCCAAATTAAAGCATTGCGCACAAACCCAAGATTCCAATTGAGCCAGATTAAATTATTATTATTATTTTTGACAAGCTACGGATTGCGTTTGAAAGTACAGTATACCTGCATTTGGCATGACTTTGGATGACATTTTTTTGCATCACCAGTGAACTCGGACGAGAACAATAATGCCTTCTGATGTTTCGTACAGGTGAGCAAGAATCTCAAGTTTATTTTTTAAGGTCGGAAATAGTCAAATTCGCTTTCGTGAACACGTCTGTCAGATTAAAAACCAGATTCACAACGTTTTAACAGTTGCATGCAAGGTTTTGTTTTACAAATTCATTAGAAACGTGGGTTTCTCTGACCAAAATGGATGATTTCAAAAATTACAAGCTATAACTTCGTCAACTATGAAGCCTCTACTTTCTCTCCCCCCCCCCTTTTTTTGTTTTTCTAGAATTATGACGTCGGACTTTCGCTTGTACCCCCCCCCCCCCACACTTTTTTTCACTGCACGACAATGACGGTTTTTATTAGCTGTTTAACCTCCTATCGCGGTGGTTATCTCAAATTCGACAATGACGGAACAGGAAAATTGAACCCAAATTCGAATGCAAACTGCAGCCAAACACTACTTCTAGATCTAGCGTAGAGGAAGTAGCATGTGCTACTAAAAATAAACCATTTCACGATTTGTAAAGGAAAGCCTTTTTTTTTGTACCATATACTTGTTTACTGAGTTGCTAGGACATGCCTCCACCCCCCCAAAAAAAAATAAATAAATAAAAAATAAAAAAATAATTTTATCATTATGTAATAATAATGCCGGTCATGTTGAATTTTTTATCACACTCTTTTTTGTTTGCCTGTATCTTTTGTTTTTCTCAATTGTTCTGAAACTTGGCTTGAAGCAGTTTTGTAAAGAAGGATTTGAAATTCGCAAGTTCTGTTTCTCTGGCACAACTTGATAATCGTGTATGTACACGCATTTTGCTTGTTTGTTTGTTTGTTTCATTAATTGTTCTTATTCAAACAGCGATAGAAGAAAATTGAGTAAAGATGATATATTTTTCCTCTGTAAAAATCTTTGTTATATGATGATAGGCCAGCCTGGGAAAAGTTATCCTATTCGGATACAATTTTAAAAAAGCAGCATTTTGTTTCTTCAGAAAAATAATTTTGAAGAAAATCCACGAAAACAAAAAAAAACAAACAAACAAAAAAAAAAAAAGATTTCTTTTCTAACTCTCAGTATGAACCTCAAATTTAAGAAAAAAAAACATGAAAACATGAAAAAGAGGGTCTCCCCACTTTCTTTTTACTTTCTGAAACGATCATGTTTGATGTACAATGCATAAAGACGCAAAATGAAGTATTTCAATTTGACCCAAAAATTGAAAATTTTGACCAATATTTGCCGGCACATGCCCTTAAATATGGATCTTGCTAAAAAAAAAAGAAAAAAAAAAAATGTTTTGGTTTTCTTTCCTTGGCCTTGCCTTTTCTGATAATAAAAATGGTATTAAAATGGCGATGTCCATTCTAACGTAACTGTCCGTGATTCAACGATGGGCTTAGCCTTCTGTGAACTAGGATTTAATTTGGTTCCATCTGTCTGCTACATGCAGTCGTAGATCATCATGAATAGGCAAAGAGTGCATAAAACACTTGTTTTTGACCTCTTCTAGAAATATCTTGAGCGGCACATCCAGGGATGGACATAGATGACCACTCTGAGGCGGCGACAAAAAAATGTAAGCATTCTAAAACGAATTTCCCTTTCCTCTGAATAGTAAACGTTTCGTTTCTTTCTGCTGCTTCAGAGCTCAGTTGTGGACTATATCCCATAGTAAAGGCCAGGATACTATTGGTCTGAAAAAAAAAAAAAAAAGTGGCGGGCACATATAGGCGATCAAGGATCCTGAAGTGGCTCTATGGGAGCCCTTATAATGCTGCGGGTAAAGAGCAAAAATCGATATGCTCCAACCAGAGACACAGAAGTCCTGCGGAGAAAAGTAATTTGTAAAAAAGTGCTGTTCCGTGCGGAATGCCAAACAAAGAACTCTCCATGTGTCAATGTTTGTGCTGAAAAAAAAAAAAAGAAAACAAAAACAGAAAAACACTACAGCGTTTTTCTCAAACTCCCCCCCCCCCCTTTTTTTTTTCAATATTTTCCTGTCTTTTAGTTTTGAAACTGATTCAAAGGAACTTTGGTATACATCATTTTCACAACAAAACCAAAAACCTTCCAACGCTTGGTACCTACTGTAGAAAAGTGGGGTCTAAGTATGAAAAAGCGGTGAAATTTGAATTATCGTTATATGGCATTATCAAAAATGTATAGGAACGTTTCTATCGATATCGCGATAGGAAATGCTGAAGATATGTAACTTTTTAGATATTGTAACAAACGATATGTTCATTTAATGTTATCAACTTCACTTGAAATTGGGGGAGGAGCGAGATTTACAATCAGTCAATTTAGGGACGCCTAAATCCAAGATGGCGGCATTGCCATGGCAACCGTATGAAAAAGGCGATTTTTTTTTTTTTTACTGTTTTCCTCTTATTTGAACATGCTGAATTTGATGGAAGAGGCCACCATAGTCTTTCTGTAATAATTTAAAAAATGGGGAGGGGGGGGGGGGGGGGGGGGGGGGGGGGGGGGGGGGGGGGGGGGGGGGGGG
>JBCAUA010007090.1:0-13331 GCA_038406235.1 Peronia verruculata | reverse complement strand
CCAAACACACAAGTACACGACAACGCAGGCTGCTAAGAGTAACCCCTCGCAGTCCACCTTGGGATTAGAATCAGAGCATTTTGCAAATTCCGAGATTTTATTTCAAAGCAGAGTAAAGAGACAAAACAGGATTGCATAACTATTCTTTTCTTTATTACCCAAATTTCACATAATCTGATTGTGTAATATCAGAGTTCCACTGTACCTTTGATCCACCAGAAGCAAAGTTTTAATTGCTGAGCATCAGCAAGCACAGTTTAGCCTACCTTCCCTTCCCATGTCCTCCCTGACAGGCCCTCCAACAGAGCCGTCATCAGATCTCCAAGATGTGGTGGCACTAATTGACTCTTCAGTTTCTCAGCTACAGTGGCCATAGCTCTGGCAGCCTGGGCCTTCACTGACCAAGCTTGTGACTGAAGGCAGGAGGAAGTAAGGGAGACAATCTCTGGCAAATACAAGCGAATGCCTGCTTCTGTGCCTGAAAGAATATACAAAAACAAAGTATCAAAATTAATGGGAACGCCTGACAACTTTTTTTTTTAACCTTCAATCTTTGTCCCCCCTCCTCAACTTTCCCACCTTGATAACTGTAAACCGCTCATTACGTTCCCAGATCCATGTGCCTATTTGATTTGTGTTCATGCACATGAACATATAATTATAACTTCACTCTCAAGAGAATTCTCAGTTGAAATAAGCTTCTGCTTGTTGTCTCAAACCTCATCCCACAGTTTTTTTACAGTTAAGCTGATACATACCTCCAGATAAGAGGAAAAACTGCGAACTGTTGCAAGTAATTTGAAAAAATGTAACTAACGGGAACTATTTTGTATCAAATTAGAGAAGTCATAAACTTCTGGAGAAGATGGTATCAGTTCCTCTCAATGGGTTAAGAAATCACAGCAGAAAACATCACAAAAACTAAGAAATACAAAACAAAAACAAAAACTATACAAAACCTTCAACTAAAACATTTCTTCTTATAGCATAAGTGAAATAGTAAAAGAAATAAAGCTAAATTCACGAGATCAGGGACACATAAGCGAGGACATCTAAAAAACAACAAAAAAAAAAAAGTCTTATAAATTTCAAGAATTTTGTTCCTTTACCTGGGGTGATTTCATTCCACACATCCTCCCAGTCAGATGTTTCATCTGACTTTTTCTGTTCCTCCTCCTTCTTGCGTTCCTCGTGCATAGCAAAGAAAGCAAGGGGCATTGCCAGATTGGCATGACGACGCAGACAGTCTGGGCTATTGTGGGAGATAGCATGGAGTGTGACACAGCATGCATGGCGAGCCTGAGGTCCTGATAGAGACAATTTGTGTTTCAGAGAATATAATACAAAAATGGCCTGTTAGATAATTGTTGTAATTTTGTGTTAATAGAGTAGAAGAGAGAGAGATTTATACATAGGTCAAACTGATTCTGCCCTGTGACTCAAAGTGCATGGCAAAATGCACACCTCAACGCTGGTTTTTTCGATGATCAAACTTAATCTTTCTCAAAGAAAATGTGTTTGGTGTTTTTAATACATAACTTTTTCAAAAGTACAATTCTGATCAAACACTCTAACAAGTATTATCACCTTTTTAGAATAATGCCAAACATAGCCAGCTTTTTTCGGCTTTATGTAAGTAGAAACACACATCTTTATGCAACAATGCAGTGTGTCAATGCAGTGTGTTAAATCTCATATGGGTACATTCAGTAATTTTTGAGCCCATAAGCCTTTTATGGGTTTTGTTGCAGATTTATAGTCCAGAAGAGTGCCACAACTGTCAGACAATGTGAAATTGAGAAAATGAGAGGGGTCTTTTAAAAAATTGAACTTCTGTATCTTTCCTGAGCAACATATACAATGTTCTGAACCACAAAGAAACATTACTCGAGTATAGCTCTGGACCTGACGGACAGAGTTACTAAAATTATGTTGTCAATTCTATAGTAGTGTTCTCTAATTGTTTTGTTTAAAATATGAAAATATCATGAAGCCACAAATAAATGTATGTCTTTTGATTAGTGACTCTTTGA
Source organism: Peronia verruculata (assembly GCA_038406235.1). Taxonomy (NCBI): domain Eukaryota; kingdom Metazoa; phylum Mollusca; class Gastropoda; order Systellommatophora; family Onchidiidae; genus Peronia; species Peronia verruculata. The sequence continues at coordinate 11,298 of JBCAUA010007090.1, read as the reverse complement.
TGTCAAAATCCTAACTAAAATTATAATTGAGTATGACTGAATAAGGATGTCAGATTAAATATGTAAGTAGTCAATGAAATCCATTTTTGCACTATTGGGGATGACTGAAATTGTCCACATTAGGTATATGAACTTTAATATTCCAAAATTTACACATTTGTAAAGATACTGTGCAGCTCACAGGCAACCAAGAACAACAAGACACGTGAACACCAGCCGTAATACATAGTTACATAGATTTTTCATCTCACCTTCACTTTCCAAATACCAGTTCTTGAGTCGCTGTATCAGTTTCTCAACACTGCTGTCCTTAGCCACCTACAAACAGAATTACACACATACTTAGCTGTTACAGTTCTAATAACAAAGTAGAATATTTAGCGATCTATGCTCCACCCATACAATACAGCTCATGAACTACACTTCATAAAAATATGAAATAATCACAAATGACATAAAATTTAATGTACGCTGACCAACTGTATCAATTTCCATGATGTAATGTATTTCATGACGAGAACAAAATAACATTGTGCATGTCAGGGTATGGTGTGGAATGGTTCAGTGGACTGTAATGTGATTATGGTGTGACTAAACATTTTATTCTGCTTACACTACAGTAGCCTGGTGTGTAATAGTGAAATGTGGTATACTATACAGCAAGCAACAGGCTAATACTGCTATACCCAACAAATATATACACAGACAATAATTTCAAGCAAACAACATCATTACATACACCTGATGAAACTTCTGTCTTATTTATATAGCTGCTGTTCAAGTGAATCGCAGGTATGCTAAATGGACTTGAAACAAATCAACAAAAAACAAAATCACCACTCCATGACTTTGACCAGAATGACATTACCTTGACAAGATGCCCAATGGCTGATGCATAGGATTTTCTCACAGTGGAATTCCTATCATTTAGTCCATGAAGAAATGCAGCCAATAATTTCCCTGTGATTTAAGGAAATAACAACATTGACCAATCTTGACAAATGGTTTGAATAGTAGTATGAATGAATTACCTAAAGCACACATGCTCCTCCTTAAAAGCACATATTTTTTCCCACTTCACTGAGTAATATTCAAGAGTGGTTTGTGTCTGGCAATATTTAAAACAAAAAACTGTATGGGATCCTATGAAATTACAAACATAAATAAATCCTCTGTTGTACTTTGACCGGCAAACAAAATAAAGACAGAAACAAAAAACTTTTTCCAACAATCTGATGTGTTTATGTGAAAAAAGTGAAAAGTACTTTCATAAGGAAGATAATCATCTGTCTCATAGTCTTTAAATACCATTTAACACTGACACATACCTGCATATGGACTAAGATCTTGTGGGCACTGGTGGGTCAGTGAGACAACGAAGCTAGAACATCCTGCCTGTGATGACAGAAATTAGCGTCAGAGACAGAAAGCCTGATAACAACAGCACTTGCAGTAAATTTGTATGCATCACAGAGAAATTAAGTCTCATTCATTTGGTGAATAAAACTGACGATTCATATAAAAAAACAATCTGTGGATGTTGTTGACAGTCACCAATAATGGACATGAGAAAGACTGCTCAAAGCACCCAAATGTAAAGATGATCAGAGAGGAAAAAGATTACATACATTCGTGAGTTATGCATCTTTGCCCTTCACATAATTCTATTATCTAATCATGTATTCTCATGTATTTTCTTTATTTAAAATTAAGGCCCTGATTCTCTCATTCTGTGTGGATCAAGCAATACTGCATGGCTCTCAGGAGCTTCTTCGGAGTCTATGCCATGCATGATGTTATACACTCTTTGTTTTTAAATGTCTGCACTAGGCACTGTTGGCCAACTACATATCTGCCATACTATCAACAACATACATAAATTAAGTCCTAGCAAAGTTGCAGAGAATTATCACATAATTACTTGTCATATGAGCCCTCATATTTTTGTTTTTAATCTTTTTTAGAAATCTCAATTTTTTCAGTAATTATGGATAAGCACTGAGTCCATGAGCTGTCATCCTGCAGTATATGAAATAATGAGTACAACTTTCAGGTGAGCATGTTGAATCATTGTGTTCTTGTTACTCATCCTTCATATCTGATCCCTTTAGTTCAAATTTCCTTCTTAGAACTACACCAGCTCCTTAACACTGTAAATTCTCTGCAGAATTCCAGCTACACTGATGCAGATTTTTGTTCATTTCCCTGATATTACGTATGTATATTAGTGGTGGATTAGTGGTGGACACTGGGTAATTTAGATTGTTGGATTTTTATTTTTGGATGGCATAATTTACCATGGTAACCTCAGAGGAAGATTTGGAAAACTTATTATCTTGCATTTTCTGGCTCTTTGACAACTACTAATCCATCTTTATAATCTCTGGTCACGAAAATGCCTGGCAAATGAAAACTAACAGACACCATGCTCAGACAGACCTTAGATAGAATGTCTAGTCTATAACAATAGTGAGGCCTTACTTTTGTACTGACACCAATGCCTCCCTTGATCAGCTCAACCAGTCTGGGCACCAGCTCTGGCAGGATAGAGCTGTCTACATACTGAACACACTGAAAATTGATGCAAAACTTAAAAAATGACTCAGAGAATCTTACATGATGGACCTCTCATTTTCATAGAGTTTACAATGAGATCAGTTGAAGCACCATGGTATCACATGAAATTTCAGATTGACATTAACATCTTCTCACAAACATTCTGAAGAAATTTTTGCCTCATCATAAACTGCAAACTATCATAAATATAGTTTTTTTGCATGAGAGAGCATACGAAGGGTTGCAAGGCAAAATGCGACATATCCAAAATCGCTGTTTAGAGAAAAACAGCAGTTTGTTCTCCAGTAGTTAGTAATTTATCATTAAGAACTAGAAGTTTCTGAAGACTTTCGGGAAGGATAAGTTGCATTTGGTGAAAAGAAAAGTCCTTACCATGTAGTACTATCACCATTCCCTGTATTGAGGGTATAAACTCAAAATTTTCAAAAAAGGCGTTAAAGTTGCGTTTTGCCTTGCAACCCTTCATATATTTTGGAAACTGATCATGCATTATGATCAAATATACACAATAAAAATTTCTCTTCCAATTTCAAAGAACAATTGTGATCATACAAAAATATATATTTTCATAGTGTACATTTCTTCAAATCCCATTTCTACAAGAACTAAGACACTAAACAAATAATTTACACAAACAGGTTTCATTTTCTTATGACTGCTTTGAAAGAATAATGGCAGTTACTAGGTTAGTACGCTCACTGGAAAAGTGGCTCTAGTACTGTCTTATAGTGAAAAACTAGAGAGGTCAAACTATTAAAAGCAATAAAAAAGTCCAACTGATGGAAAACCTTTCTTACCCGATTCACAGTTTCCATCATTGGGGACATTTTGGATGCAGCTATTCGTGCACTGTCAAGCTGGTGATGAAGAATAGCAATGCAAGTAAAGATTTATTGCAGTCATACCTGCATGATATTTGGCGAGTATAAACAAGAGTGCTGCAATGACAACTGAAGTCCATGAAAATGTGTCCCGTTTCAAAGGATAAAATCTTGAGTCTATTCATTTCACCATTTACCTTGTAGACCCCACTGCCAAACTCTCCAAAACAGAAAAAAACAGAAATAAATAAAGATCATACTAATAAGTCACACTGTGGTCCTGCATTCTGATATTATGATGTGACATATTACTGGAGTGTGCATGGTTTGGCATCAATGACCTATGAGTAAGTTGATATCATCATGTAGTGTGAAAACAGCCTGCCCAGGTAAATACTAAAGCTCAGTTTTATCTCAGCACTGTCTTATGACAACACATCCTGACTTCTTGTATCTGACTGAAAATGTAAGCAATGGTTACCAACACAGCCCAAATTTGAAAAACTTGCTTCAGTCCTTTATCTAAAATTTGTTTGTTTCTGGGCCAATGCACCTCAGTAAGACTCCTGTATATTTTAAGGGCTGTGGCTTCGATTGCACATGTTCTTAACTGGGTTACAAGCAAACTGTCATTCATATTTCCAGCTCCGTTGTCAATATGTTAATCATTGGCAATCAACAAAAACCATAAGAACTGATGAATATTTTTTTTTTGCAAGTCCATATTATTCTTTTTGTGAACATTTAAGAATTATGAACCACCAGGCAGAATCATTACAATTTTCAAGACAAAGTTTGTATTGTGGACACTGTATGATCATGATGCTTTCTGATATTTCAAATAAGTGGTCTCTGCCTAAGAGCCTTGTCACCAAGAGACAAAAATAAAGGCCTGCTGTCAGGCAGATTAAAAGATTGCACAACCAACCTGACCACTGTCTTGACTGCTACAACTGCTTTAAAAGTTATGTTAGTTTACCTATACAATCGCCTCTATTGGTAGACTGGCACATGTACCGCAAATGCTCCCATCATACCCATAATTATTCCCTTTCTGCCAACAGTGTTATGACAGGAAATCTCTTGCTGTGTGTAGTTTAAAATAAAAGAAGAGAGTTCATGTTCTCCGGTAGTTTTTATTCAACTGAAATTGGCTGAAAATTGATGTTTCTGTGATTTTTTTAAGTTGAAACAATATTTCGCTGACATGGAGTAGCTTTATCTAAAGCAATAGCTCAGCTTAGTGATGGTGTTTCATCCGATTTCTATTTCAGATTTTTTTTTTTTTTAACATTATCTAGTCGTCTGACTGCCATAAAAATTTGCATGCAGTTGCACACACCACTTTTCTGTTCTTTGATGAAATTTCAGATTTTTCAGTATAAAAGTTTTCTATGTGTGATTTTTTTTTTTTTTTCAAGTAGTAATTATGTTTTTACATAGTTATGTTCCTATTAAAGAATTTTCAGAAGGGTCTGCCTGAAATGTGTAACTTAAAGGGTTAAAGATTTTAATAAGAACAGCTTTCTCCATTGTGTGTATGTGTATTGTAATTAACTAGTCCTGACCTTCTTGGTTTGTATTATAACAGTTTTATAAATGATTTCCAGTTTCTTTCAAAGATCAATTGAGTTCCCTTGTGAGGGTATCACTGTTGAATGAAACCATGATATGACTAGTTAGCCCATGGATAATCCTATGAGAAATGTAGTTGTTTAAAAGTAGCCAGACTGACCAAAAGAGGAAAAAAACAGTTATGGACACATTAGGAGCTAAACTTATTTCTCCTTATAAACAGAACCAATCATGGGCCCTGTACCTTACGTTGACAGATAAGGGAATGGCTGCAAAGGAGTCCAAATTTGGCCCGATTGCACAGTCATACGTCTCCTATCACTCCACCTCCCCATATCTATCTTCTCTCCACTCCTGCCCCATTTGAATGCATGTCTTGAGCAATCTGATGTGAAATTATATCACAAGTATTCTTGTGTATGGTGTGGTACCCGGCTTTTAAACAGATTTTGTATTTGGGAGCAGGTTCTTGGGCAGGTAAATTATACTGAAGAAATTCTGTTTCTCGGTAGAAATGGGCTCTTAGACAGAATGAGTTCTTAGGCTGCGAGTTCGTTGATGTAGACCACTGTATACACAAAGAGGTTACAGAAATAATATATTATCAGAGCCATCATACCTTCTCTTGACCAGCTTGAGAACTCATGTGAAAGCTCAGGTAGTTGATGACATCTGGCTCCAGACCACTGACTGCTTCCAGCAAGGCAGTCACCAAAACAGGGATGTTAGGTTTGAGCAGTGCCCCGGCATTGCGACTGATCTCCAGAATGGTGGACAGGCTAAAACCACAAGGAGAATTATATAAGTCGTAAAATGATCATCTGAAAATGAGGAGGTGATTCAAACATTTACTTTGCACAGCCATGAATACCTAGACTTAATGTCTGTAACTGTATTAAATGACATTGAAGAACAGGACAATCATTCACCCACTGGCTCCAATCTCACCTACATACTCAAACAAGAACTACCATCATTGACACATGGGCATAAAAGATACCAGACTGAATATATGCATAACTTGCCCTATGGCCCCAGCTCCTTCAACTTTATCAAATAAGCACTGGGTTCTTGCGATGGCATTATACATATAAAACCACACTGTGGAAAACATACTACAATTCCTCAATGTCTTTGATATATGAGTATTGCAGTGACAAGGACAGAGCCTAGAATAACTCACCCAATAGCTCTGACCTCCTTGACACTACTGTGCAGTGAACACTGTAGCAAACAAGGAAGGACTAGCTTGGTGGCTTTCTCCCCTACTTTACCATTGCTCACATCACAGATCTTGATAGACACCTGGCAGCGGAACATGCATATAGATGTAGACAAAGAATTCAGTTGTTTTTTTTTTTAAAGGTTTAATCTTCAAATCAACATGCACTTACCTTCATAATAATACACAAAACTTTCTTTTCCTATATAAATCATCACATCACTAGATGAAACACCATATTCACATCCTATATGAACCTCTACATTGTTGCTGCACAAATTTTCATTATTTTGTACAAAGCTTTTTGTTCTCATATAGTTGCCATGTTACTACAGAAACTTACCTAATAATAAATAGCTTTTATTAATACTGCACAAAAGTTTTGTATAAAAAGCTTTACATTTCTACACCTACATATCACAAACTGTTATCAGAAACTGGAGGCATATATTTTTATTCAGCATTGCCCATTACCATCCTCTCTGATGTAAAGGTCCAAACTGAAGACCTCCATTCAACCCAATCTTGGAACAACATTACCCCTAATTAATCAAAGATGAATGAACCAGTATGATTATCTTTAAATATTCAAAATCAAATAAATTCAGTGCAGTGATTCTAGAGACAAAACAATACAGACTTAAGATCTTTACTGCTGTCTTCTGTTGTTGTTGATGGCCAGATACCAAATGACATCATACTTCTGTATACTAGGGTCTCAAAAGCTTGCAGGTACGCATCACATGTATTATGGTTTTTGCGGCATTCCGTAAGATCAAGGTGAAAAGGGAGCCACCTGAGTGCACCAACAGGACATGTCGTAGTGCGTGTGGTGCTGTCGTTCCTGGTATTGCTATTGCTGCTGCTGTTGCTCAGGCTGTTTGTGCTGCTGGAAGAGCAGTCACTGCTGATGTTGTTGGCACTGGAAGCTAACTGCTGCCGTTTTTAAAAAAGGGAGGGGAAATCTGGGAGTCTGCTTTGCCTGTGCTGAAGAGGCAGCTACACAAAAGTGATGATTTCCACTGCAGTTTCTTTTCAAATCATGTTATGATAACAAACTCCATAAAACAAATATTGTCACTGCCATCAACACTCTCATATTATGCTCTGAAAGTTTTCTCATTTCAAGGAAAAAATACTCACCCTGCTGAGAGTTTTACAAGCTGAATCTGCAGCCAGGCGCACTGATTCCTGAAAAGAAAGCCAAAAACTTATGAACATCATGAATTTTCTGTTTTCCTCCAAAATCACATCTCTCTTGAGCCAGAAGAAATAATATCTCTAAAAGAGACAGAAACTTCCTCCGAAGAAAGTTCTCAAGATGGTAGCCAGCTTTCCTTTCTTTTTTTGTAAGCTTTGTTTTGAGCGTTACACTCTGTGTGTTCATTTTATAAAATAGAAAAAGACTGTCCAACCGGCAACTAACACAACAATTTAGAAAAATTTTTGAAAAAAGCAAATAACTTCTAGATGTTGAATCGAAGGTAAGCCAAATTTTCGGACCAATTTCGAACACACTCTGTGTGTTCATAATGACCATCAATAATCATTAAAAGACATCATTACGTAGAGAAAATAAAGGGTAGGATCACTTTAATTTTAGTTACTTCGGTCTAAAGGAATGACAAATCAATTAAAATTAGGCAAGGAACATTTTTTTTTTTTTCTACTTGTCTGAATTCTGATAAAACATTCACTTTCATAATTACAAATTTACAGAAATCTAAAAATCAAATTGTGACTTGAACTAACTTATCAAGCATAGAAACATCTCTTGGATTATCTGTTTCTCTGGTCATCAAAGATTTGCTTTGAGATCATCTTTCTGTTTGTTTCATGCAAGTTTCCATCAGCTTCATGATCTGACCTAGCCTGCCTGCCATTTCCATGATAACCAGTAACAAGTATCTATAAGAATGTGCCTTACTTTGATGTCATCCCTGACCCTTAGGCAAGTCTCCCACAGCTGTGGGATGTCATCAACAATGTCATCTAGCACTCGGCCTCGCAGCAAGTCACTGACAGCCAAACAGCTGGGAACAGGTAAGTGACAGGAGACATAAACAAAAAATATAGCTTTGTGAGAGATTTCAAATTGCAGGTAAAGTGATCTGTCACCTGTGTCTTAATAATATAAATTAATTCTTAGGGAATAAAAAAGTTGCCCTTTTCATCGTACATAAACACAAATCTTCAAAGCCTATTGATGATGACAAACCTTACTGATTACTGAACTGAATAAGTGTCAGACTTTTACAGAATGAAGATCTAGATTTTGGATGCTCCTGTCTCTGTGATTTGTTCATAATTTTTTACTCTCTCAGCTTCGCATTTTTATATCATATCTTAAATTATGAAAGAAAAAAAAAAGCCTTCAAATAATGGTCTTAAAGATCAAAGACCACTAACAATTTCTTACCTAGACTCTCGTACTCTCCACTGATTGCTAGTCAAATTTTTCAGAAGATCATCTAGTATCTGCTTTAAATAGGTATCAACCTGGAGATGGGAACAGATCATGATGTAAGACTTTGTCAATACTTAAGTCACACAATTCTGTGGAAACTGAGCTCCCTGTTGCTAAAATTGCTTGTTGCCTTGACCAAATAGAAAATAGAGCGAAGGTATTTTTGCCTCATTGTTTAGAACTTTACAAAGTATGGATATGTACAACTTACTTCAGGTATACCCATTACCACATTCTTGACCTAGATAACTGTTGTTGTTTTAGAGAGTGGCCTTTATTTATTCAAGTCATGAATTAAAGTACAAATGTGTACAAGGTAAGATAAGTAATTCTGGGACACCAGTGTTTAGGGTGAACATGGACATTTTTGGTGTCTCTCATTCAAAGGATGAACCACTCCCAAAATTTAAAAAATCCATTCAGATAAATTACTGTCATATAAAGTATGCTTTGACTACTTTCAATATCACCCTGTCTATGGGCTTTTTATTTCTGATCAAGTTTTGGAGATAAGAGTCTTTGAATAAATTGGGTGCTTTCATGTTCTGCTGAAACCAAATCAGATTACAATTTGTACTCACTGTTTTCTTGTTGTCCTGTACAAGAGCACTCCAGATCCCTGACATCGCCTGCTGGATCTTTGGGTTAGGATCAAACTGATAACGGTACAGTCGAGGCACAATCTGGGTCAGATAGGGTGCCAGTTGCTCACTAGCCTGGGCTGCAATGGTGGAGAAACCAAAGGCTGCACCCTGAAACAGACACGTAAGAGGACGCAAAATATTTATTCAATCTAACACATGATTCTTACGCACCGATTTCGGTTTCGTTTGTCCCAAGATCTTCAATTTGCGAGTGGCAGGTAACAGGGAAGGGGTCTTAAATTGGGTTTTTGCTAAAAAAAAATTTGTTTTGGGGCTTTTGTTTGCTCTTGAAAGTTCTGCTTTTTGCAAATATAAAAATGGTATAATCAAGTTAATATGTCCATTCAAGGCTTTGAAAGGATGGTCATTCAATGGTTGACCAATACCTCTGACATGAAGTTCCTGGCTTAGTCGGGGCTCTATATTCAGTGATAGATTGACAATACTTTGCTTTGTAGGGGCAAATAGTGCAGAAAAGACTTGATTATGATCTCTGCCACCCCTATCAGGAGCTCTGGTGCCTGAAAGGGACACTGGCTGACCACTCGAAATGCTGACCACACCGAAAATCAGTGAAACTTTTCACCAGAACCTCTAAAATGAAGTTCATACAGCCTTATGAGAACATAATTTGGCCCATTTCTGCTGTTTTAGAGCACAGTGGTGCACTGTCTGTCACATCAAGGATCAAGACACTTTTATTTCTGACCAAAGAAAATGTGGCGGCCGTATAAAGGCCTCCCATGACCCTGAAAGTTCTCCACGGTAGGCCGTTAGTGATAGAGATAAAAGAACAAAAAGGGATAAAAACATGAGTAGATACCCAGTAACAGGCAAGAAAAGTCATAGAAATTACTGAGAGAACATTAGAATGTGAAACAATTATGTTTATAGTTTGAAAGCCCGATATAAAAGCTTTGAGTATTTTTCTTTTTGAAAATACTTTAACTGCATTTTTCTCAAAATGACATATTTCAATACAAATGTGGTATCTTCTTTCTTACTTCTGGGCTCATTATTATACGAAATTTGGCATGATTGCCGAACAAAACAATATGTAAATGTTGTCATGAGGGATTTTTTTTATATCGCTTTGAGTTTTTGAGAAAGCTGAGATTTTGGGGTCAAATTTTCCAAAAAATCAGTGATCGTTTACACACCAGTTTTAAAAAATTGTAGAAAAAAAAAAAAAACAGCTAAGAACTTGATCAAAAATCTTTCATGATGGAAATTAGACACTGAATGGCAGAATATGTACACAAAATTACAAGCAAATCGAATAGAAAAGTTCAGAGCCTATCAAAGGTATAGTTACACAATATCAGGTAGCAAAATCCAAGATGGTGGCTGTTAACATTATTAGTTCATTTTTTTTTTTAATTTTCTTCTAATTTGAGCATGCCAAAACCAATAATGATAATTAAAATCAACTTCCCCTAGTGGTTTCCAAAATGACTCCCAGGACCAGCTCCCCCTCCCCCTTCAATAAGAATACATTACTAATTAAAACATCTACTAATTGCCCTCACTTGAGGTCAAATATCCGCCAATGTAAATGTTTGTACATCTGAGGCCTGTTTGAGTACAAAAGATGTTCTTCATAATCTCATTTACAATACAATCAGGAATTTATAAGGACAATCTCACATATTAACAAAGCTAGAAAGTATGGAAAAAGGTTCATTCAGTCACCTTTCTAAAGCATGGCATGACATATGTCCACTTCTTTGGATAAAAGCTATTATTACCAGACCCCAAATTTTACCATTTCCATTCACCACAGACTCTAAAAAAAGGTTCTCCATTCAAATTGATATATATAATCAGTGTATCTTTTTGCAATGCAATCAATATGAATTAAGCATGCTCATGAAATAGTTTAAGATACTTATTCGCCTGCTTTGGTTTTTTTTGTGTGTTTTTGGGGGGGGGGGGGGGGGGGGGGGGGGGGGGGGGGGGGGGGGGGGGGGGGGGGGGGGGGGGGGGGGGGGG
>JBCAUA010007079.1:0-13332 GCA_038406235.1 Peronia verruculata | reverse complement strand
TTACTGTTTTCCTCTAATTTGAACATGCTGAACACGATGGAAAAGGTTAAAATAACCTAACTCTAGTAATAAAAAAAATCACCTCAAGGACGCGCCCCCCACCCCCCTTAAAACATATAAAATACGGCTGGAATATTTTTTCATTCATGAGGCTTCAATTCTTACTTAGAACAATACAGAGCCTCGCAGAAATAACCGGGCAGGCAATACATGAATATTGTAAGCTAATGGACGGTTAGATTTGGGCTCTCAGCTCTATCGATCAATTACTTCATAGGGGAGTGTTGTTCCGACAAAGCCAATGCTTTTGTTTCATGTACAGTTGATTTAATACTGTATGACTGAAAATGTCAATGTATTCCATCAACTGGACTAGAGATGCTCTGAGTGCCCGGTTACATCTGGCTCACTCTGCTGTGTTGTGTAAACTTCATCATTGCAGTCCGTCCTCAACACTATTTCCTTTCCTTGTTGTTGGGCACTGCACTGTCAAAAAAAAATTTCAATCACAAATAATTCACCTCATACTCAATATCTGTGCAGCATCAAAAATAATTTAAATGAGCAGTTGGATCTGAGCGAACGATGATAATTAGGATATTTTTTGCCCATCCTTTTGATTGTCTTCTTTTTTCTTTCTCTCTCTCTCTCTCTCTCTCTCTCTGTCTCTCTCTCTTTGGTCATCATAATTAAAGTCTTAAACAAATCTTGGACAAATCACGTAGTGGTTCCCCACTAAACACTGGCGTTTTAATGTTAGGGATGAGATTTAATTCAAATTAAATCCACCCCCCCCCCTTTTTTTTCCCCAAAAAATGAGTTCTTTAACTGCAAGTCACTTTTGCTGTCCGTCGTCCTTCAGCTTCTGTGGTCTGTGAGTGAGCGTTTGGATCGCCCTCTTTCCGCTCTCTCACTCGTTCTCCTCTCTCTCTCTCTCTTTCTCTCTCTCTCATTCTCTAGTATGATCTTGTTCTCTCTTAATCCATCTTGACTTTATCATCATCTTCCAATATATTTCTTCTGATTATGCCTTATATATTTTTTTCTTTATCATCCTGAGTACTCCGGTTTAAAGCTCTCTCTCTCTCTCTCTCTCTCTCTCTCTCATTCTCTAGTATGATCTTGTTCTCTCTTAATCCATCTTGACTTTATCATCATCTTCCACTATATTTCTTCTGATTATGCCTTATATATTTTTTTCTTTATCATCCTGAGTACTTCGGTTTAAAGCTCTCTCTCTCTCTCTTTCTTTCTCTCGCTCGCCTTCTTTTTCTCACTCTCTAGTGTGCTCGTGTTCTGCTTACTTTTCTGAGTCATGTTTTTCTTTTATTTTCTTTTCTTTAATCTGTTGGTGTTCTTATTTGTCACTTTGGTATAATAATAATAATAGAGAGTATTTATATAGCGCTTATCTCCCTAATTTCAGGCTCTAAGTGCTGTACAATTTATTATAATCTGCTCTTCCTCTCTCTATTTCGCTCAATCTCTCTCTCTCTTTTTTTTTTTCACTTTATCGTGCACTCGCCTTCTCTTTGTCCTTAATATTTTTATCATGTACTGAAGTTTGTTTTGTTTTGTTTTTTGTCATTTTCTTGCTCTTTGTGGACTATTGCCAAAAACTTTCTATTTTTTCCCCTCTATCCATCTCTCTCCTTTTAACTGTCAACCCTCTCTCTCTCTCTCTCTCTCGCTCTCTCTCTCTTCCTCACTTTCTCTCTCTCTATTTGCCCACCTCCTCCCTCTTCCTCTCTCTCTCTCTGTATCTGTCTCAACAGAAAATTTCAGTCCTCAGTTGTCTATCATTTCTTCTTTTTTTCTCTCCTTGTCTTTCTCTCCATCTATTTCCGTCTCCCTCCGTCTCTCTCTCTCTCTCTCTCTCTCTCTCTCTCTCTGTCTCAACAATTTTACCTTTCTCTTTTAATCGTCAATTATTCATTTTTTCTTCTTCTTCTTCTCTCTCTCCTTGTCTTTCTCTCTATCTATTTCCGTCTCTCTCTCTCTCTCCCTCTCTCTGCCTCTCCCATTTTTTTCTGTTCTCTTTTAATCGCCAATTGTCCATCATTTTTCTCCTTCTCTCTCTCCTTGTCGTTCTCTCCATCTATTCCCGTATTTCTCTCTCTCTCTCTCTCTCTCCTTGTATCCCTCATCACACTTTTACCTACTCACTCTAGCAATGCATTCTTCCCACAGATAAACTAAACTATTTCCAGCTAACAACCGTTTAGTTTTTGTTCTTTAAGAAATAAAAAGAGAGACCTTCTGACCAGCTCGACCTTTGATAGTTTCAAATAGCACTAGAAGGTTAAGGAGACTTTCTAAGCCAAATCCATTAAAACTCTGTTTTTCAGACCAAATATAAGAGTCCCTGCGTGAGTCGTTTACCTACATCTCTAACGCTCACGCTAATGGTCTGCCACAATAAACCAGACTGAGTCAAATCTACATGGCAAAACACGTCTGACTTCGATGTTGGTGAACAGCAATACCAACAAACAAACAAACAAACAACAACAACAACAGCAACAACAACAACGACGACGACAACAACAACAACAACAACAACGACCACAACAGCAACAACAACAACAACAACAACACAACAGTTACGATATGGCATAATCTTTAGATTCATGAAATTTTTGTTCTTTTTTTATCAACTTTTCTGTTCAATAGTCTAGTGCCCGTAAACGTTACGTTCTATATACGCCTTTGAACTCTGTAGAGGTGGTTATCTCGAGAGCTTGAAAAGGACATTGGATTATTCCCTTACATTCAATTGACTGATGAAGGCCGGTGGTTGAGCTAAGAGCATTTCAGGTTCTAAGCACGAACACCTTGTCTCTGTTGTCTGTGACAAAGGAAACTATAATGGAAGAGGTTGCAGTCTGTGTTGTACCTAGCTATTTCTGATCTAGGAATGTGCAGTATGTAGAAAAAGGATTAAAAAAGGGTTAAAAAGGATTGAAGGTAACATTGTCCACCTCTAGTCAGATACTGAGTCAATACGTGAACCAGTTCAGTCACTAACAGCGTATCGCTACATCAAAGAGCACATTGTGTTGGGCACCATAAGAGCAACAAAATGCCAAGCATGAATGCATTTGATATTAATCTCTTGTATTTCAGCGTCTCCATTCCTGTGATTGTAACATTCTTTGTCTGAAATCTGAAACAATCAATGGTTGATGTAACGATAATTCAAATCACCGATTCTCAGCTTTAATCAGCATTAGTTTATATCGATTTCCAACTTAACCACAATTCTCTTCCATTGCCTCCACCCCCTCCCATCTCTCTGTATTTGCTCCCCCCCCCCCTCCCGCCCCCGCCCCCATTCCTTTGTACCTTCATCTGGTCATGTCAGTACCCGTTTTTGTAATGTATGCAAGTTTTAAAAAACTCAATCAAGGGTTTGATTGTTCACTTCGAAGCTCTCTTTCCCCCCCCCCCCCTCCCTTTAAGGTAATTTTATCCTACCCAGTACAAACTAAACATCTTTTAAATTCCATCAGGATGTAGTTACAGAAACAAGCGCTGTTTTATGTCACTATTGTGTCTAGAGGCCATTAAGCCTTCCGAAATAAATGTTGAAACGAAGTATGTATTCTAGGCGCACTGGTACAGTAGTTATTTGATGTGCCGTTTGAAGCTTTAACGACAAACCCTATGATTTAAAATCAATGCATATAGGATATGCCCTGTAGTGTTTCCATCTTTATCATACGATTAGTAGTCAAAGACTTGATTCCCCCAAGTTAATCCGTTCTTAAAACCACAGTAGCAATACCAGGAGTGACTATGCTGCAGACGGCTCTTTCCTGTCCTAGTTGGCAGTTGTATCTTTCGGTCAATCAAACTTGTGAATTAGACCGCAAAATTGACACCTCCATGGATGTTTGCTGTTTATTTTTGTTCGCAATTACCACTATCAAGAAAAGTACTGACTTTTATGATCGTTTTACCCGAGCTGTGCAACGATCCACGTAATGCTCACAGCTGATATCTGGGTCAAACAAAGTTCAAGATTAAAATAATAATAATAAATAAATATAAAACTAAGTTATTAACAGTGTTGTAGAGCATTATATTGGTACATGGTAGTATGGGGATTAACAACGTGGGCCTGAATCATAAAACAGCGATCTGACAATAATGAGGGAACATGTTTCTAGATGGACACATCTTAATTCTTTCAGAAAGAAAATCTCTCTCAATATATATTTATTGTTAAGATTGCAGAGTTCATGCTCTTTCCTCATAGAAATCCCATTATTTAAAAAAAATGAAGAATGAAACTGGAACTTTTTTTTTTTTTTATTGCAGGGTCTGTACCTTATCTGTCAAAAGACATTTTGCAACAATCCAGAGCTACATCGGCTAAATCCACGTCCTGGCAGCACAGACTTCAGTCTGTAAGTAAAGTAAAGAAAATATAGTGTTGTCGAAATCAGACTAAATCTGGTCCTCTTTTAGATTTTATCTCAGTATTATCTATGGTTTTATTTGAAATCGGCGACGTAAGGCCTGGTATGACAAGGATATGATGCTATTGGATAATCTTTATCCTTCCTCGACTAAATTCTGTTCACCAGTGGTGAATATCAAAGCATTCTGTACTCTGACATAGCTACCTAGAGACGGCAAACGGCTGTCCACCTTGCAGGCTCTCGATCACGTAAGTTGGGGTACGTGACAGTGAGGGTGTCCATGTTATGGAAGGCAGTACAGCTCTAATAAAGATTCGAATAAGCGAGTTTAGTGTTCGCTCAACAGTTCAAATCAACTGACTCAACTTCAGGAAATATGTTTGGTACTGAAAAATACGTTTTTATAAAAACGTGAACTTTTGCTGGTGTGTCGATCTATTGTTTCTTTAAATTCTGCATTGGCTAACAGAACAGCATAATAATTGTTTCAGTCTGAAATTTTTCTGCTTTAAGCTGCATAAGGAATTGATATCAGAGGCAGTAAGAAAATGGCATCCGTCGGCCTCCTCTGTTCTATGACAACTGGAGATGCAGCTTTCTATCTTTTACCATATGGGAGGCCTGTCGAGCAGCAATGAGGGAAAAAATTCCAATGTTATAAACGTAAGATCTAGTCCAAAAGTAACGCCCGAGAAGTTCTATTTAGCATAAAACGAATGTAACTTCTTCTTAGCCCTCAATTCGATCTGGAGTTGTAAGTGAGTTGTGGGCGATTTTTTTTTTCCATCCGCCACGGTTAGGGGTCAATCCATGTAGGGACCTGCCACATGTATATCTGATGAGGACTATGGCAGGGTGTAGGAATTAGACAAGACAAGCTATAAGAAATAACTACACACGCTATAGGAATTAGAAAAGACAAGCTATAAGACCTAAACTACACAAGTTAGAGGAATTAGAAAAGACAAGCTATCAGACCTAAACTACACAAGTTATAGGAATTAGAGATGACAAGCTATAAGACCTAAACTACACAAGTGATAGGAATAAGTGAAGACAAACTATAGGAATTAGAGAAGACAAGCTATAGGAATTAAAGAAGACAAACTATAGGAATTAGAGAAGACAAGATATATGGACTAACCTACACAAGCTATGGGAATTAGAGAAATGAAATGCACTGGATAGTGGGCCAGAAAGAACAGTATAACATTACTGATGGTAAGATAAGCAACGAACATGTAATCAGAGGCTAGATTTATTTGAACGTAACGAGGTTTTGTCATAAGTCCTAATAGTAGTTTTTGCCTCTTTCCGTTTCACATTATATCATATTCACATTATGTATTTTGCTTGAGGTTCACTAGGGACGTCAATTATGTCAAACTGCAGCCGCCTTCCTCTTATGTCATTCCCTCCCTCATCCACCCGTCTCCTTCACTGAAATGAATATCTGACTGTACGCATGTATTAAAGTGGCGTGTTAGCTCAGTGGTTTGTGCCGCGGCCTTTGGAAGCAGAGGTCGGTGGTTCGAATCGCAACGGTAACACGTTGTATCCTTAGGAAAGATACTTAACATACAATCTGCCTCAGCCCACCCATCTGTAAAACGGGTAACTGATGTATATCGGGGGAAGTACAGTGGCGCTGCGCTGCATCGACGCGGTCTGAAATGGCCAAGACAATCTCCCCTCTTGGGGGGTCAAGGGATGTACTTTTAACTTTTTTAAAAAACTTTTTAAAAGTACGCTACTCACGTTGCCTGCAATCTTGAACATGGTCAAATGCAAAAAAAAATAATATCGTAGACACAAGCAATGAAAACGTATGACAGCAGCATCATTGTGTTAAATGAAGTATCAATAAAAACAGCCTGCTCTAAGAATGGTCTGCCTACAATCTCGCTCGCCCACTTATTAATTTACCCTGACCTCAATAACTTAGGAAAGAATTCATTAAAAGTTGACCTGAAATCAGTTATGTACAATCAGTTATGTTTCACCTTCCTAACGAGAGGGATTTATTAGAGAGAAACTAGTCAGAATTAATTTCACGGCAGTGATGAATATTTGACATCTCGTTGGCCTTCAATACAGGAGGACGGAGAAAAAGTAGGTTTTACGTCATCTAGCTCGTATCAGCCCACATGCTTATTAATTTCAAGTCAGTCAAAATGAAAATTTCAACATAAGAGGCTTTTCTTTCACGGTTTAAAAAAAAAAAAAAGTAAACTCTTAATTTATATTTAACTCGTTCCTTGCCAAAATCCACAAGTGTACTGCTAAATAACCGGCACATACTTTTCAAAGAACACAGGGATAAATCTGATAAAAACATATGCAGGTTTTCATCGAGAGAAATCACTCTTGGGACCTCTTTAAGTATAAAGTTTGATGTTTATATCTATTTGTGGTTTGCTTTAATATATTGTTTGTTAAATAAATAACTTGCTGTAACTGTGATCATTTTCATATCAGGCTACGTAGAGACAGAGTATCCTGTTTTTATTGATGTCTTAACAGATTGTATGTGAGGCTTCCCAACAACTAAACTTCACTTCTTCTCTGCAAGTTTTATTCACCTGTCTTGGTGAAAAGCGTTAATAGAGAACTATGTGGAGATCTGTAATAAAATGTGTGTCATCTTCAGATGTCCCTAGATCTTATCGTAATTTGGCTTATTCGTCTTGTCATGTCATTTCACAGACAAAGCTTTTATGTTAGAGACACTCATTCCAGGAAAGATTAAGACAAAGCTTACAGACTTTAACAAATCATCCTTTTCCTGGAAACGCTGTTCTAAGAAAACTGCTCATAGTTTTGCCGTTTCACTTTAAACACACTGGGAGGAAACTGCATGCGGTAAAGAACAAAGGGCTTCAAGTATTAGTTTGGCTTGTAATCTCGTGTGAATTCCTCTTGTATAAGAGGAAAAGGGCGGGGGGTAGTTAAATAGTATTATCATAGTTTGTCCCCGGGGAAGGGGGAGAGAGGCAAGGATTGCCAAAGCAGGTCGATGTAAGCAATGTTGTTTCAGATTGGTTACCGATCCTCATTACGCAACTGGCCTCATATCAAACTTCGTGGTAAAATAAACTGGGGATTCAGTCTAACTCGTTTTCTAGAAAATGACTCTCTCTGAGAACTATAAAACCCAGATCAAGCTAATATTTAAACGAACTTCTACTCCAATGATTGTCGTGCCTAAGATCCTGTTCGACACTGTAAGACAGCCAGATGATTACTCTTGATCAAATCAATGTTAAGGTCATTCGTCTCAGCCTGTCAGAGTTTTGCATTAAAATAATGGTACCTCTGTGAGTTATCAGTGTTGACTTCTGACCGATTCAAGCTCTGCTAATTGTTACGTTATTTGATGACCCCCATTATTTTTCTGACTCAAAATTGTCCAAGAGACTTCAAATAATAGCCCGTCTACATTAAACAAAAAGTGCAAGAAAACCCACAATAGGCTTATGGACTCGAAAACTGCTGGATGGATCCATGTGAAATTTGGCACACAACATTGTTGCATGGATCTGTGTTTCTGTGTACATAAACCCGAAAAAAAAGCTTATTATCTTTAACGTTATTCTATAAGTGAGGTAATAATTGTATAATAAAGTCGCGAGGGTGCTTGATCCGAATTGCACGTTCAATAGTATGACGCCTTCAAAACACGTTTTCTTGAGTGATAGATCTATGCAGTTTAAGGGGGGGGGGGGCGTCGTGGAGGTGCTTTTTAAAATTTTTTTTTTATTATTAAAGTTAGGTTATTTTAACCTTTTCCATCGAATTCAGCATGTTCAAATTAGAGGGGAAACATGGAAAAAAATCGACTTTTTTTTTAACAGTTGCCATGGCAGCGCCGCCATCTTGGATTTTCACATCCCTAAATTGATGGATTTTGAAAACTATCTCCTCCTCCAAATTAGAACAGAACCTAACAAAACTTGGTGACTTTATTGTTTGATATACTATCTAAAAAGCTACACATTTTTATTACGTTCCAGGCAATACAAAAGTTTCTATAAATTTCTGAAAATGCCATAGCAAAAATTCAAATTTCGCCATTTTTTCAAACTAAACCCCCAGTTTTCTCTAAAACATACCAACCGAATTTAACACGCATACGTAACTTTTTGGGTTTGGAGTGACAATGATGCACACCTTATTTGGTTTGAATCGGTTTCGAGACAAAAAAGGAGATTAAAAAAAAAAGAAGCCCCTCCCGACACGTTACATAACTAATTGAATCAAATAACTTTCTTACGCAAGGACAGAGAGAAAGAGACAGCATCAATAAACCCAAATAGACTCTAGGGTCTTGCTGGGCCAGCTGGCCCAAAGAGACGGTGCCTTTTTATAATGACCCCTTTTTTGCTACTTCTTAAAAACGATATATATAAACAGTCGATAGATCACTGTGGGTAACGAAGCGCTAGCTTCTGTGTGTCCATAATTTAAAACTACTTTCACTCTCTCGGGTTGTGATTCTGCCGAATATTTTTTGTTTTATTTTGTTTTATTTTGTTATTGAATTCTACAAAGCCTTTACTTTATGGCTCAGAAAATTGAATGTGACTTGGCGATCATAAACACTGAGAAATAACACGACTTTTTTAATGAGTTATCTTAATGCTCTTAACACGGGATCAACAATAATATTCCCCACCCCATCCCACAATAACTCTATAAGTCATTCACCTTTGCGTGCTTCATTGTTGATACTATCTTCAACATTTTCCTGAGGAATCGTTTTAGACTCGAACAATTAGGGTGTGGGTGGATAGCTTCCATTAAAACTATGAGGAATCAACTTATTGAATGAACATAGTGCAGGGCATTTGCTTGATGAAAAGAAGAAACATCGTCGATGCCAGATAAAGTAACAAAACAGAGATGCAGATAATAATAACACCCGCTCAAAGATTTGATTCGCGAACTTTGAAAATTTCTTCTCAAAAGGCTTTCTGAGTATCGGGTATTGGCCACTGTCTTCGTGTCTTTCTATCAGAATATCTCTGTTCAACATCAGCCATGCCAATGAGTGTTGGTGACCTCAATTTTCTTTAAAGAGAGTGGTAATTCCAGGCCCTGGTCCACGAGGATAAACAGTTCTGTGCTATTCAATGTAGGTATATGAATATATTTAATATGTACATGTGTGTGTTCTGTGTGTGAGTGTTTTTGTTTGTTTGTTTGTTTGTGTTTTTAATTTCCAGGCCTATTAAGGTAGGCTGGTTGGTTGGTTGTGTTTGGGTTTAACGACACATCAGTACAATTACGGGTATACTGTGTTAAACATGGTAAGATACGTTTACACGTCAAGAAGAAAAGAGGAAAGAAGGCGGGATAGAAGGCAGGGGCAATGAGAGACAGAGAGAAGAGATGCCTCCCCTGGAATATCGAAGATGGCACTCTATGGGAGACACCCCACCTATGGCGGGCTTATACAGCCTGCAGGTGGGAACAGAGGACCTACTTATAAACCCCGGGCCCAGGCGGGGGCCTATAAAGTTGGGTTTGGTTCCTCCTTTCCCTTGTCTTTCGAGAATCTCTCTAGAAATACACTCCTCGCATGACAGATCTTCCCAAGTCGGTACATTTGTACTGACAGGTCCCCACATGAAAATATTGACCTAAAGCAAAAGCACACAGCTTGTAAACAGCCCTTGCCAGAGTGGTAAACAAGCAATTAAAATTAATGACCAACACCTAATGTGATATGTATCTCACGGTTCCGTTAGCGGTGTTCTGACTTCTTTATATTTTACGTGTACTTTGTTGTGAAGAGTTTACGACATTCAATCGATAGAACAAAGGTTCAGTTCCACATATTATCGAGCTATAGATCCTGGATTCAGCAAGGACAATATGCCGATGTTTTGTATCCACCGGCCACACAGAGCTGAGGGTTTGATTTAAACTGCTGGGTTGTTTCAAAAATGTTATTATTAATAATTTAGATACAGCATTCGACGGACAGAAGACAATCTTGTACTGGTTGCTATTTTTATCAAGTACAAATTATAATACCCCTAGATCCAGAGAGTAACGTAAGGAATTTGCCGGAATCTAAAGATACCAAATTCCTGAGTGATAATTGAATCGACAATAGTGGTTGTTGATTTTAACACTTCCAGTAGGTCTCGGAACTGGCGTAACGTGTTCAGAGTTATCCTATCAGGTACGGGCTTTCTAAGTATTTCCAGGGTAAAAGAAGGTTAATGCATGGCCTTAATTCGGGTAGGCTATATGTATAAGTCGCCCACTTGGTTTCTTTATAGGTTAAATTGTTGATCGGTTCCATCTGTTTCAGTGAGATTGTTC
The DNA here is from genome assembly GCA_038406235.1 of Peronia verruculata. Classification (NCBI taxonomy): domain Eukaryota; kingdom Metazoa; phylum Mollusca; class Gastropoda; order Systellommatophora; family Onchidiidae; genus Peronia; species Peronia verruculata. Next base: position 2,572 of record JBCAUA010007079.1, on the reverse strand, counting down.
TTATATTGAGCTCGTTCTGCTGGAATGAATGTTGATGAATAACAATAGCCTTTTTGTTATGTCTTAACACCCAGGGCAAATGAGTCGCTGCAGTCATGCCGGGCAATTTCCAACTACGTCAGTCTTTAACTCAATTCCGATTCAGATACCAAATTTATTTCTTTTTCATTTTTTTCATAAACGAAAACTTAACTTTTCTAACCTAAAAAAAAAAAAAAAGTTTCTGAGTCTGAAAACAGTTGCAAACGGCAGTAGCTCGGAATTGCCCGGTACAACATCCGCACTCGTTTGCCCTAGGCGTAAGATATTAATATGATTAACGTAGCATTTCTCATTCTTCTTTGTCTTTCTTTCTATCAGAGAGGAAACTTTCCTTTTCTCTTTACTTGATCTAAGTTTGACAAACGGAACCTCAGCCATGCAAAGCCATCGTGTTACATCTGTTCAGCACCTCGGCATCTGACAAGGGTATGTTTGGGGTACATTTTATTCTCGTCATATGCATTGCGTTTAATTATTTGTTTTAGAAACATTTTAGCTCAATATAGCGTAAACTCACACATAAATATCTTTATGTTCACATTAGAGATCTTTGTAATTTAGAGACGCACAATGCTAAAATTGACTTGGCTTTTATGTTCTGTTTTATTTCTTTCTTTATTTTTTTCTGAAATATATTTTTTTCCACTGCTAACCCACACATGGAAACATATGATCGGACCTTGTTTCCTAATCGAGAAAAGTAAATAGTCGGCAATGAATCAGAGAAGCCATTTTATTTCTGCAACGTAAACAAGCGTCTTTGTTCTCTTATCGTGGATGGAGAGCTATGTTGAAGGATGTGGTTATATCAACAAGCTTATACTGTTTATACTGGAGAATGAATTCATGACGCCGCCTTAACAAAATACCCTGTGTCTCGAGTGACAATACTGGACGTCATGGCCATGGAGGCGTTGCTATTTTTGCTTTGCTTGGCGTCCTTAACGACGCACCGGGTAAGCCACTATTTTGATCTAGTAAATCTTTTCTTGTAAACAAACGGGTTTAATATTATTATTATTATTTTTCAATCGGCAGCTACAGCAAAGACAGAAAACACCAGACTTGCAATCATGATCTAATGACAGTGTGAATTTCGTTCTTTTGTGAAATTATGAACACGTGAACGGCGTTAACTAGGTGTCTTTCCCTCATGGGCATGGCTCCACACTCAGCATGTGTGGCTTCAGCAGTCCGCTCTCCGGTTTAAATAGTACATTAGCTTTGTAGGTTATATTCTTTAAAAAAAAACTAAGCCATTTCATCCTCTACCAAGCTCCATGATGGCTCAGTCAGTTGTTCCCAGCGTTACTTCTTTTTTTCCCCTGTTTTTGTCTTCTTCTTTGTTTCTTCTTTTCGTCTTCTTATTCTCCTTGTCTTCCCCCCATCTTCAATTTTCTCTAACTGTCGAGGTTTGTAGGCTAGGACCTTTTCCATGAACGATTTTCTAATGTAATCCAGCATGATATCTGTCTATATTCTTTTGTCTACCTCTTATCGGTTTGCCATCCACTGTTTCTTGTTCACCCCCGCGGATGCACTGGGGAATAAAAGTTGATTTTTGCTCCCACCTGCAGGCGGTGAAAGCCCGACATCGGTGGGATGTCTTCTATAGATTTGCCATCCTCGACGTTCCAGGGGTGAAATCTCTTCTCTCTTTCCTTGCTCTTGTCTTCTATCATGCTCTCTTTTCTCTCTCTCTCTCTCTCTCTTTTTTTTAGTGTGTAAACATATCATACCGTGGTAGGCACAATAACTATAAAGAGCCGGTATTGCGCTGATGTGCCGTTAAACTCCAACACAAACAAACAAACTTGTGGTACAGTATTAGCAAGACCACTGGAACTTGTTATAGGAATCATAACATCTCAACTTCAATAGAACTTTTGTATTGTGCGATGTTTTGCGGATCTGTTATATATTTTTTATGGGCCAAGAATAACATATCCCATGTTTTTCAACAATGTTTTAACTTAGTGATGTCTCTTTCTTTGTACCCGTCTTTCCTGTTTCGCATGTTAGCGATGTTAGGTCAACTGTTAATTTGAGAGACAAATCTCGTTATGTGGGTGAAATATTGACTTTTCACATGCTAAAAGCTATCACCCAATGAATAAATAATTTTAAAAAATATCTATATCAAGTCACTCCAGGCATGGCAGCGAGAGAGTTAATCTCTTCAAATAGGACAATAATTGCATTAACAGCATTACAGATAAAAATGTTATTCTTGTTAGTTTCTTGTTTCAAAAAGTATTTGTTATATAAATGAATTTGTACTGATCAGATGGGCTTACTATTTATTGGAAAGGTGGGTGTATTATTATGCTGTACAGTGGCGGACCCAGGTGTCAAGGGCTTAGATCTTGGGGGTGAAAATTATTGAGTGGCTTCATGACAATGTATGGGAAAGGTTCGTGAATCAAAATGATTTAAAGCAAAACATCCTCATTTGCGTTCTATCTATCTATCTATCTATCTATCTATCTATCTATCTATCTATCTATCTATCTATCTATCTATCTATCTA
>JBCAUA010007068.1:0-13332 GCA_038406235.1 Peronia verruculata | reverse complement strand
TCTGTAAAGCGCTTCGAGCCCTACGGGGGTGAGGCGCTATATAAATGCCCTTTATTATTATTATTATTATTAAATATGTTGTGGTTTGCTCAGGTTATGGGCTGAGCTGTCACCGAGTCATCAAGACCATCTGTGAGATCATCGGCATTGAAGACTTGGAAGTGAAGGTGGAGGGAAGCACAAACATATTGAACATCACCAAGGCTTTCTTCCGAGGACTCATGGAACAGGTTAGAGAGAGAGGGGGACAACCACATCTAGTGCACTTAACAATAACTAATAACTCACACTTTCACTCTTTTATTTGCCTCTTTCTTTCTTTCTTTCTTTCTTTCTTTCTTTCTTTCTTTCTTTCTTTCTTTCTTTCTTTCTTTCTTGTTCTCTTTCTTTCTTTCTGTCTTTCTTTCTTTTCTTTCTTCCTTTTCTTTCATTCTTTCTCTTTCTTTCTTTCTTTCTCTTTCTTTCTTTCTTTCTTTCTTTCTCTTTCTTTCTTTTTTTCTTTCTTTCTTTCATTTCCTTTTTTTCTCTTCCTTTCTTTCTTTTTCTCTCTCTCTTGCTTTCTTTTTTTTTTTTTTCTTGCTTGGTCTTACAAAAGACTATATCATAATTATGCATAACTATAACTACCTTCTTGTACTTACTTTCATTCCTCTTCATTGCTTTATGCTTAATGTTATTTGACCTTATATAGGCCAGGAGATCCACTCAGTTGGGAAAAATAATTCCTGGAACAGTTGAGGATTGTGTTTTCTTACTTATTACTCTTTTTATTTTTTGTTTTGTTTTCTATTCCCCCCCCCCTTTAATCTTACAAAGGCCAGAAGATAACTGTTGTTGAGAAAATCATATCATTGTGTAATCCTTTTCAGGCCATGCCACTAAATTGCAATGTTTTGGGCTTTTACTGAAACTATTTCAGCAAATTTAACTCTGAAATGCACTTTTTTAATGGTATAGAATTCTACAAAGGATAAAAAATTGTGCTTAGAATTTATTCTTTATTGAAAAACGTGTGATTTCTCCATTTGCCTCAGTTTGACGAGAACCCGATTTCATTGAGTCGCATCCCATGTGTTTTGTTTTGATATACAGGAGAGTCACCAGCAGTTGGCAAACAGACTACAGCTCAATGTGGTTGAGTTCCGAACTGAGTTGGAGAACATCCCCATACCTGTGGCCAAACCATCGCAGGGTTTTTCCACCACTGAGCCCATCAAAGAGGAGGCGTTTGACTTTGAGAACATGTACTACCCTGATGGAAAGGTATTGTTCGCCCCATAATGTTGCTTGTTTGCTTAGGTTAGGGTTTAACAGCATATCAGCACGATCAGGGTTATATTGTGCCAAACATGGTAAGATACGGTTAGATGTTAAAAAGAAGAAAGGAAAGAGAGCGAAGAAACAGAAGAGATGTCACTCTGGAATGTCGAGGATGGCATTCTATGGGAGATATCCCCACCATTTCACCACTCGCAGGTGGGAGCAAAGAACCTACACAAATACCCCGGGCCCAGTGGGGCATGATGGAAAGGTAGCATTCACATCCCATAATCTCCATCATGACTTACGATGAATAGTGTTTTATGCTCAGCCCTGAAATAAAAATATGTCAATTAAACCAGTGTCCTCTACTGGAGGATTCTCTTCTATATGTTAATTTAATCACAAATTCACCTGTGTAGGTTGTGGGGCTCCATCTAGGAGATTGCAAAGAATGGCACCAATTGCTAATCTGTCAGCATGATACTGTAAAAGGCGGCAAAAGACAGACACAGATTCCGTCTCCCAGAACTGAGACGGCCGGTCCTCCAGGTTGGGGGTTTGGGCAATGGGCTAACAACTCTTCCCAGTAAAAAGCCACTTTGTTACAGAAACATGAGGGCAGATAAATTCTATTGCTACCTTTTTTGGATAAGATAAAGTGGAAGTCCATTATTCATGGCCTAAATCCTTACACAAGGGGAAAAGGCGATGATAAATCACAAATTATGTAAAGATTTATGCCAGATATATTGTTCCCTTTGTAAGGTTTGGAACAGTAAATAAAAGCAGTTCTTCAGATGTTATTGTTATAATATTGAAACTTTTTATGTCAGGTGTACTTTTCTTTACTCATTTGAAATTCCATTGTGGAACTCATTTTCTGATTTGACTGACATAAGTTATTTTAACTCAGAGGGTTCATAAATAATTTGTTTTTTACATTTTGCAGGTCCAGCCACAGATCAAAACATACAACTTGTATCATGTTACAAAAAATATCATAAAATTAAGATGACTGTTCACCTGCAACTAATCAATCAAATACGTTAAAAAAAAGTGGAAAAACAATATGAAGGATTTTGAATTGAGTTAATAAAGTAAACTAATATTGCTAGCCAAATTTTCGAGCCCACTTGGCTCTTCATCGGGGAAGTTGATATTACTTGTCAGAATCCAGTGGTGTGACTTTGTAATGATCAGTCAGATTCACTGGTTTGACTATTATAGCAATCAATCAGTGTCCGGTAGTTTGACTTTGAAATACATCACTAGATTTCTGTCGCTTGATTTTAAAATACAACTTCTGTCATCCCCATCATCACTTCTGTCACATGACAAATCATTCGTCATTGTGCTCAGAATGGCTGGATGAGCCATGAGCCCAGGGATGAAGTGATAGGAGTAAAATTGATACATATTTCTTCTTCCATTGATGCATGTTTACCATTTTGCCACCATGACATCTCAGTCGCCATATGCTGTCCATAAAAAAAGTTTCAGTTACCAGATCAATGACCTTGGAAGTGATTTCTCAGAATCCAGGGATTTGACTTTGATATTATCTGTCAGAATCCAGCGGTGTGACTTTATAATGATCAATCAAATTTGCTGGTTTGACAATATAGCAATCTGTCAGAGGTTTGACTTTGAGATGCATCACTAAACTTCTGTCGTTTGGTTGTATAATGATTTGTTCGTTTCGCAGATTATCTGCTCTTTCCAAAAAGAGGGATTTGTGTAACGGGAGATCATTTTGACCAGACTTTTACTTCCCTTTGCCACACAAAGATGTGTTGAGCAAGCAGTGTAAAGAAGGAAACATCCTTTTACTGCTTGCCATTTGAAAGACTGATCACCAAAAACTTTGATAAAATTATAACAATAAGAAGGAAACGTTCTCTTGCATCACAATTTTTAAAAAATTTTTCATGGCATGTTTCAAGTAAATGGTGCACAAGTGATTTTTTTCCTCTTTACACTGCTTGTGCAATCCTTCTTTTGTCTGATAAAGAGAAGTACATGTAATAGGACTGAACACAACAATCCCTTATTGTATCATTAAAAAAAAAAAAAAAAGAAGAAATGCTATGTCAGATTTTGATCTTTGGAATTTCATCCAGATCCCCTTGAAAAGGTACAAGGACCCAATGGAACAGTACGAAAAGTTGCCCTCCTTGTGGAAATATTTCTTGAAGCAGCACCGAGACAGGAACCAGATGCATGCAAGGTACCAGAGGATTGTTCATGGCCTGGAGCCCGACAAGGCGGAAGTGCAACACAGAATGAAGCCCTTGAAGTAATGGAAAAAGTGAGAAAACAACAACAGTGTACAGTGTGGGAATGTGCTATGAGAGACAATGAGTTAACGCTGCATTTGTGTACCCAGCTATAACGTCTTGTGCCCACAGCAAATGAGTCAGAAGTTGCACTCTGTGATTTCAATCTAAGGCCCATTTATATCTATTCTCAAACTGAGATACCAAAAGTTTTGTTTTTTCAGGTTAAAACAAAGTTAGATCTTTGTTTTGTAAAAACAAAAACAAAAAATATTTGGCTTCTGAATCAGAAAATGGTTCAAAATGGCCCTAAATCAAAATCACCTGGTCCGACTTCCAACTCATTTGCCCTTGGTTTAAGACATATGACTTGCGATCAGGGCAAATGAGTCGGAAGTCGCGCCAGGCAACGAAGATAAACAGCTGTTTTTGGTCGTTTTTAACCACTTTCCAAGTAAGGTAGTAAATTTTTGTTTTCACAAAACGTCAACTTAAACTTTTTTTAATCTGAAAAAAAAAAAAAAAGAAATATTTTGGTATCATAGTCGGAAAATAGTGAAAAATGGTAAAAAAAAAAACGGCTGTAATGGGAACTTTTTGTCACATGGAAGTAACAGAAGCAAACATTATGTCACATAGAAGTAAAGGAAGCGAACATTATGTCATTTAGAAGTAACAGAAGTGAACATTATGTCACACAGAAGTAACAGAAGTGAACATTATGTCACATAGAAGTAACAGAAGTGAACATGACGTCACATAAAAGTAACAGAAGTGAACATTATGTCACATAGAAGTAACAGAAGTAAACATTATGTCACATAGAAGTAACAGAAGTGAACAATATGTCACATGGAAGTAACAGAAGCAAACATGTCACATAGAAGTAACGGAAGCGAACATTATGTCATTTAGAAGTAACAGAAGTGAACATTATGTGATATAAAAGTAACAGAAGCAAACATTATGTCACATAGAAGTAACAGAAGTGAACATTATGTCACATGCAATTGTAACATGGTATGCACAAGGGAAGGCAAATGATTTTTGTTAGCTTGTGCGTAAAGGAGATAGATCTGGATGCCACAAAAAAAAGATAAAATCGCTATGGTAAACTGAAATTGTGGAATGTATGTACATGTAAAACAATGGGTGTGAATGCATGAGATTATTTAGTAAGAATGGTGATAACTGATGTTTTATCATATTTTGATAACTCATGTTTTGTCAATTTCTCGCCTGTGGCCCTTTTGTTCTGTGATCAGAGTGTTGTCAGAGGCATGTGCAAATGAGATGGGATCAGATCAGTATGTCAGAATGCTGAGGTTCAGTGAGACAGTTGAGACATGATACTATGAAATCAGGCACACGTCAGATTTTGAGCACATGGAGTTATTGGTACTGGTGTCACTTTGAAGATTATTTATTTCCCTTTCTGTGTGTGAATAAGTTTTTGCTCTACTTTGAGTAGAAGTTGAGATATTGGCAATTAAAGACGATGGGGGAATGACTTGTTGCTGTAGCTGAATTAAGCGAGAAAATGGACAATCATTTTTGTAAATCTTCAATAATTCTTGTTAAGTTATGCCATAAAATTACACGGGGATGTCAAATTTCCTACTTTAGCAGAATGTCCTGCTTTTTGGCTGTCGGTAATTTCTCTGTTGCCCCCAAATCCGGTATTACTTACCATTAGTGTACTTCAGTTTTATGTGTTGCTAAAGAATATACCAGGAACTTTTCCTACTTTTTCATGTAGACAGATTGACACATCCCTGATTACAGTTTTTGGGCTTTTACTCAGTCTGTTCAGCAAATTTGAATCTGAAATGTATTTTTAAATGGATATAGAAGGGTTCTGGGAGGAAAAAAAAAATTGCGTTAAAAGTTCATTCACCGGTGAAAAACCTGTGATTTTTCCGGTCGCCTCTGTTTGACGAGCGCCTAATTTCATGCTGTCGCACCTCATTTGTGTGATTGTTTTGTTGTGACGACAATTGGTGTTGAATGACCTAATTTCTGCTAAGTGTTCTTGTAAATTTAATTGAAAAATAAAGAGTTTTGTTCACTGTTACATCTTTTGTATTTTGCTAGCTCATTTAGTTGCGTGTATTTAGATATTAATAAATATGTTCATAATTTGGAAACACTTGTTAGATTGAGAAAGTTGTGTAGTGAAATTTCAGTCTGAACATGTCTATGGTTTGTCCTTCCATTTGTCTGAACATCTATAGTCTGTCCTCTCATTTGTCTGAACCTATAAAGTCTGTCCTTCTAGACATTTAAGACTGCAGTCTATCCTTCCAATTGTCTAAATATCTAAAGTCTGTCCTTCCATTTGTCTGAACATCTACAGTCTGTCCTTCCATTTGTCTGAACATCTACAGTCTGTCCTTCTAGACATCTAATGTCTGTCCTTCCAATTGTCTGAACATCTAAAGTCTGTCCTTCTAGACATCTAAAGTCTGTCCTTCCAATTTTCTGAACATCTAAAGTCTGTCCTTCTAGACATCTAAAGTCTGTCCTTTCATTTGTCTGAACATCTACAGTCTGTCCTTCCATTTGTCTGAACATCTAAAGTCTGTCCTTTCATTTGTCTGAACATCTACAGTCTGTTCTTCCATTTGTCTGAACATCTAAAGTCTTTCCTTCCATTTGTCTGAACATCTAAAGTCTGTCCCTCCTATTGTCTGAACATCTAAAGTCTGTCCTTCCATTTGTACGCCCTTGTGAAAATTTGTTGGATTTATTGTGACAAATGTTTTACATTGAAAGAAGTTAAAGACACAAAAATCTTCCTGCAGCTACTAAATTTATTAAGATAGGATAGGTAAAATAAAATACCTTTAACTTTATTTTCCACAAAAGTAGAATTTTTTTTGTTCCATATAAAATGAGCTTAGTTCAAAATTATAAAAATAAAAACAAAATCATAAAATTAACCAATATGCTAATAGTTATTGACCATACATTCATTTGCATACATGTATTTTCTTCTTGCAAATACTCACAAACCACACATGATTAACGGTTACTCTTTAACCCTAGAGCTGTCAAAAGGCCGATTTGTTCAATGACTCGAGCATTGTTATTCACACTGAAATTAGGTTCCAAAGAACATACAATATAGTAAGAGTGTACTAGGCTTGAATCGTTTTTTAAGGCATGAACCATCAATTTCTGAACTTAAGCAACTGTTATTATAGAAACATTATCATGACTGCAGACACTGTTAGGGTTAATTAGTCTGCTCATTTTTGTTTTCATCCATGATTTGACTACATATGTACTCTTTCACTGATTCACTGGCACATTTTTTTTTTTTAACAAAACTCACTTAGCCACTCACTTACTAACTTACTTACTCAGGCGGTCACTGACTGAGTGACTGGCACACTCACTGACTCACTCACTCACTCACTGACTTACTGACTGACTGACTGACTCACTCACTCACTCACTCACTCACTCACTCACTCACTCACTCACTCACTCACTCACTCACTCACTCACTCACTCACTGACTGACTCACTCACTCACTCACTCACTCACTCACTCAATCAATCACTCACTCACTCAATCACTCACTCACCAATACGCTGCTTAGCTCTCTGGCCACGCAGACAGGGTCCAGGTGTCATTATGGTAAAAACCGCTGCCAAATTGTAAAATGAGTACCACTCTTCCCTTTGGAGCAGCTGGTGTGAGCTGTATGCAGGTCTCCATATGGCCAAGCTAAGCTGTTTATCTGGCTGGTATTCATGAACTTAAGAACAGGGAATTACGGAGAAAAGGAATAAGAAGCACAGCTGCGAGGAAGATGGAGAGATAAGGAGAGAGAGATTGAGAGAGAGAGAGAGAAAGGGAGACAGAGAAAGAAACAGCAAAAGCAAAAACACCGAGTAGATTGGTGTATGGACAAACCAATGGAGAGTGAAAGACGGAGAAAAGGAATGGCTCTTGGTAGATAACAACAACCAAACAACAACAACAACAACAACACAAACTTTAATACGTCTGTCCCCCTGCCTGTCTGTTTTTATCTTTTATCCAGGTATCTGTTTATCTATGTTTGTACCATTGTTTATCTACTTTTTTAATCTGTGTGCAGTCCATCCGCCTCTCTTTCTGTCCGTCCTCCTATCTGTCTGTTTGTCCGTCTGTCTGTGTCTGCCTGTTGTCTATCTGACTGTTTCTTGTCTGTCTGTCTATCTGGTTGTCTGTGGCTCTTGCTATGAAGGATTAGCGGCCAGCTGTTACGTTAGTGACATGCCTCATTGTCTGTGGTTGCGTGTGTGCCCAGCATGTGGTCAGGACAATCTGAGCACGTCACTCGGGGCGCACATACAAGCACAATTTAATCTATAGTTTGGCGGATCATGGAAGGAGACAGACAGAAAGACATATAGACAGACAGACAGAAAGACAGACAGACAGGTAGACAGACAAAAATATATTTTTCACAAGCACACTGATGTAAGTGAAATGAAGCATCTTTTCCTTTAAATTTTGAATCTTTTCCCATTTTCCTTGACAGATTAGTCAGAAATTACAGGTATTCAGTGCTCAACAACCAGTACAGATGGAGGGAACGTCCCACTAGTCCGAAGGTTCACTAGTCCGAAGGTTCACTTTACATTTTATGAGGCCCACATCTAGATCTAGTCCGAATGTTCACTAGTCCGGAGGTTCACATTTATGAGGATTGTTAACATTCATTTTTGTGTGTATAGTCAAAATAAATATAAAACAATAAAACACTACATTATCTTTTTGAATGAAAACAACTCAGTTGTGCGCACGCACGCACACACGTCCGCACACATACATACACGCCCAAAATAAAAAACAAATCAAATTTATTATCCTTTGTTAATTCAAAAATTAAACGCAACATTGCCTTTTTGATTGAAAATAACTGATTTTTTTTTTTTTTTTTTATGGGAACATTCTTCGATTTGCTTTCCACAGCAGTGAAAAACGCATGCATTCACTCATGCACACACACACGCGCGCGCGCGCACACACACACACACACAAAATGAAAATAAGATACCGGTACATTTAGTAATGTTTGTTTAGTCCAAAAAAATAATAATAATAATAAAAAATAAGCACCATATTGTCTTATTGAATGAAAATGACTAAGTCTCTTAGTCCTTCGGAATAGTTAACCTTCGGACTAGTGAACCCCTCTCATAGATGGGACAATCCTACTTTCAGTTTCCTCAATTTTATTATCAGAGCTTGTCTAAGTGGTATTCTTGGAAGTGATGACACGATCACGATAGGTTTGTCTTGTTCTGTTCCACTCTGTTGGGGTCTTTGTCCATAATCTCTGGTACTGCAGAGTAAAACCACAGAGTTATCAAAATATATTGGGCTACAAATACATTCAGGAAAGTCAAAAGTATTGAAGGTGAAAACATCAGCTAATGAGCCTATCCTGGTAGAAAACAAACCTATAGAGGTAGTTAACAACTTCACTTACCTAGGCAGTGTAGCGGATAACAAAGGAGGAGCAGCCGTAGATATTAAGGCAAGGATAGGAAAGGCAAGGACAGCATTTACCAACCTCAATAACATTTGGAAGGACCGTGCCATCTCTACAAGAACAAAAGTTAAGTTATTCAGCTATAATGTTAAATCAGTCCTATTGTATGGAAGTGAAACTTAGAGCTTAACTCAGACTTGGACGAACCAGTTACAAAGTTTTATTAACAACTGCCTGAGGAAAATTCTGCGTATCAGATGGCCAGATACGATTCAAAATGTAGTTCTCTGGGAAAGGACAGGATAGAAACCAAAGGAGATAGAGATAGATCAAAGAAGATGGAGATGGATAGGATACACCCTTAGGAGGCCATGCAGCAGTACTTTTACGAGGCATGCACTTCAATGGAACCCACAGGGAAAGAGAAATAAGAGTAGGCCAAGAACAACCTGGAGAAAACTCATGGAGGATGAGTTGAAGAGAGGAGGGCTACATTGGGAAGATGCAGTGAGAAGTGGCCAGGATAGGAGAAAGTGGAAGCCTGTTGTTCGTGGCCTATAAAACCCTGATACAGGGTGAGAAAGGCTGTGACGAGATAACCTCCATCCAGGAGGTTGAAAGACCAAGTCCTGAACCCGTGAATGATATTCCGGGGCAGACATTTAACAAAAAGGCTGTGATGGTGATGACTCTCTAGAATACAGTGATGCACAGAACCCTTGAAAGGCGGGCAGATAATACATTTATGTAACGAATCATGTTGTGCAGTGCGCACACAAGAGGTCATATATGCATATTCATGTGGCTATTTATAGCGCGGGGTCAGGAGAGATCGAGTACATTCCTGTGTACGTCTCGTAGGATCTGGCAGTTTCGGCCGGACCTTGCATGCGTGTTTGCTATAGCACGTGACACACCAGTCGTGTCGAGAAAGCACTAGAAGGAAGCTTCTCGATGGCCGATGTGTGTATAAATACAGAGCCCAGCCAGTAGAGAGGTGTCTAGAGTGTGTGTAGAGTTCAACAAGAGCGATACGCACGATTCTTAGTAGCTGCCCTATGCCTGTTCTGCGCCTGTACTTTATTGTATATACTGTGTAATATAGCCGATCACCTGGATTAATTTATGTGTTAATATTCGACTTGGAGGACTCTTGTTTTCATTTACCGCCTGATTGCCACTTATAAGTCACGACCATATCTATTCAACACTGAGAACTCGTGACAATGTACTAGAAAAAAAGGGGTGAACGGGAAGATACATAATGAAAAACAACGAGAAATCACTAACAAAGTGGCAGACAAAAACGTATCTGAAAAAAGATATAGTAAAAGAGAAAGATAATACTCAAGATCCATGACCTGCATTGGTTTAGGCTGGAAAACACGTCATAAAAGATAAATTCCCTATTAATTACTACAACTACAATTTAACTTGAAAAATATAACAAGAACTGTGAGTCAGGTAGATCATGATTGTGCTGAATATATGAACACAAAGTTAAGGAAAGGCGAAAACGTTTTACCATTGAATAATGTTCTAGTAAGAATTTAATTATTGATCTCACTATATCATTTTGTCTTTAAATATTTTCCACTACACCATCACGATATACTACTGTTCTATAATATACACTAAAGAGATAAGTCTGAAACTGGTGGCCTTTGGCAAAAAATGGTTTTACAAGGTAAAATACTACAGGCATGATAAGCTGAATGTCTTCTTCGTCCGCAGTTAAAAGTGTGGCTCAATGTAGCTCTTCATAATACTATTGCGTGTAAGGGCATAACACCCGAAAAATAGACGACTCTATAAAAAGAGAATTGGCAATAACTCCGATTTCCTATAGCCTCCCCTCTCCCTGTCTTTGCGTCTTTGAATCTCCATTTCTTTCCTTGACAGACAATCTGTGAAATGAACGTAGTATGGGACGATTATATGACACTCAAAATGTCAGTAGCAAGTGCCGGAGAATTAGGATTGATATGCAACATATATAATTTTATGTTCATATCTGGAAAAAGATGAACTATTTAGGTCATAGGACTGTATTATGGATGCCCTATCACTATATTGTTTGCTGGTTTGTATAGGAATTCGTGGGCAAATTTATGTGAAGTATAGTACCACACCACTCCATTGTATACTGGGTTTTTATGATTATGTGAAGCATGATACTAAATCGTGTTTTTTATAGGAATTTTCATTTAAAGGTATGTGAAGAGTGATATCAAATCACTGCATTGGTTTTTATAGGAATGAACAACAACAACAACAACAACAACAACAAAAATGAAGCATGATACTAATATCACTCCACTGCCGCTAGTTTTTATAGGAATTTTCATGCATGATACTGAATCAGTCTACTGCAGCTGGTGGTTTTTATAGGAATTTTCATGCAAATGTATGTGAAGAATGATATATCAAATCACTGCATTGGTTTTCATGGAATGCCCATGCAGATGTGTGTGAGGCATGGCGAGCAAGTCTTAGAGCAGACTGGCCACAGAGCATTGACACTCGTAGATTTTTGCCGCAATTCAGTATCTTTGCACCGTTTTTGTTTTTGTTTTTCTTTTCATCCGATTTGAGGGGTGGAATTATGACACTCCAAATAACACTGCCTGATTAACATAGATTCAAGTGTTGAGAAAACTATAGTTTTTGATTACATTCTCTGTGTCTTCCTACAGACGGAAGCAGATTTTTCGGTGTCTTTTTATTTTATTTTCCCCTAATTTCTTCTTCTTCTTATTCTTATTATTATTATTATTTTGTAGACAGTAAAGGGATATGTAGCATGACTAACCTTGTAAATATGGGCGGATGCATTAAAAAACAAAATCGGCTTAGAAAGCTATTACTAGGATATCCATGGCTGTTCCCATGTTGGTGAAAAGAACTTTTTTTTTTTTTTTGAGCGTAGAAATTTTTGAGGTAGGAATTTGAAAATTTGCCTAGGCAGTGGTGTCTCAACCGACTCTTCATGAGATCCTTAACTAAGAAAGATTCTTTAACCTGCCTAATGTTTACACGGGACTTCCGAAATATATTCGCCCTTATCCGAGAAGGCTGGACGTTACTGGAAAAAAAGAACAGTTTCTAATCTTTCTCATATCTCGGTAGAATGTTCAGCGTTTAACGGAGAAGCAAACGTCTAAATCCTCCGCCAGTCCTTCCCCAATCCAAGGGTACCATAATGCATTTGCACTCCTCATGTAGCATCGGCCCCATTCTGTCCTCCGGGCTGAGAACCCTTGGCATTGGCGTAGAAGTGAGCTCCCAGGTTTGTAATCTCAGTGCCCAGATGGTATCCCCACGTCACGGAGCTCAAGCACTATCGATCCATCGTATGAAGGGGCGGTCGGGCGACAACAACAACAGCAGCCAAGCAGCAAGCCGTGGTAACGACAGACAGCATCAACATCAGCAGCATCAGCAGCGTCACCGGCGTCACAAGCCGTTGTACGTGTTATAGTAGTACAGAGTGAGGGTAGCTGGTACTAGGCCAGCACAAAAACGTTTTTTGACAAAGTGCCTACAACCAGCACTGGTCACTTGTTTCCTTGTTTATTCTTTTCTTTCTATAATACCTTACTGCTACTTTCATTACCGCCACGCCCACCACTACTACTACAATTACTACTACTATTACTGTTATTACCACCATGATCACCACTACTACACTACTGCTGCTGCTGCCACTATTACTACTACTACTACTACTCCTACTACTACTACTACTACTACGTGTACTGCTACTACTGTTATTAAGCTTAGTAGTGATATTATTACATGTGCCA
This sequence comes from Peronia verruculata, assembly GCA_038406235.1. NCBI lineage: Eukaryota > Metazoa > Mollusca > Gastropoda > Systellommatophora > Onchidiidae > Peronia > Peronia verruculata. The sequence goes on along the minus strand of JBCAUA010007068.1, from coordinate 492 downwards.
CTACTACTACTACTGCTGCTACCACATGTACTACATGAACTACTATTAAATGCTACAACTACTGGTCCCACTATGGCTATTGCTATTATTGCTTTTGTTGTGATTATTTTTATCATTATTATTACTATTATCATTATTATAGCGAGTTAAGCCCTTCAGATTGTGAATGAATCTGTATAAATATTTTGCAGTGTATGATTTACTGGACTCACTGAAAACAAACGAGTCTTTCAGTTAACTGAAGACAGATGATCATTGAATCACGTTTTAAAAGTGAATTGTAGAGATCCAAATGTTAATAGTGTTCAGGTGTAGAATAAACACAGAAAAAATAAACCACCAACCAACCAACCAACCAACCAAACAAACAAACAAAAACACGGGGGGGGGGGGGGGATACCGTCGATTTCACAGCGTTTTGTCAACGAAGTGGGATGAGAACAGCCGGAACGCTCTACTACAGCCAGCCGACCCGTTCACTACATACCGGTT
>JBCAUA010007057.1:0-13333 GCA_038406235.1 Peronia verruculata | reverse complement strand
CTTTCTTTCTTTCTTTCTTTCTTTCTTTCTTTCTTTCTTTCTTTCCTTTCTTTCTTTCTTTCTTTCTTTCTTTCTTTTTTCTTTCTTTCTTTCTTTCTTTCTTTCTTTCTTTCTTTCCTTTCTTACTTTCTTTCTTTCCTTCTTTCTTCCTTTCTTTCTTTCTTTCTTCTTTCTTTCTTTCTTTTTTCTTTCTCTCCTCCCATCTTTCTTTCTTTTTTCTTTCTCTCCTCCCATCTTTCTTTCTTTTTTTCTTTCTCTCCTCCCATCTTTCTTTCTTCTCTCTTTTTTCTTCTTCCTTTTTGTCTTTCAGTATTTTCTTTCTTTCTGTCTTTCTTTCCTTCTTTTTTTATGATCTTTCTTTCTTGCTTGCTTTCTTTTTCTCTTTCTTTATCTTCTTTTCTTTCTTTCTTTCTCATAATAACTTCTTTGTTGGTAGTGCTGAGAAATAAAAAGTTGGTCCTGTCAGTGTTGAGGAAGAAATTTGAAAACAATTAGCACATTGTCAGATTTTTTTCAAAGACCATGATTTTTCTGCTTAGAAAACGGTTTTCTTCCCAAGTATAGCCAGACTTTTGTGAAGGAATGAATGAATTGTCTCTTGTGCAGACAAGTAGTATTGTATATGGACCAGAACCACCAGAATTCTGGAACCAAATGGAGAAAAAAAATAATAATTTGCTAACAAAGTGTTACATTACCATGTGATGATTCATCTTTTAGCAAATTTGGATGACTCTGCAAAAATGATCAATGAATTTTTTTCCCCATTGTTCAAACCATCCTTGTTGAAATTCAAAATGGAAAGGTTATGTGGGACAGTTGAATTCTATTCATCTCATAATGTCATGGAATTTCCAAATCTTGTTTCTGTTCTTTCCGTTTCCTTCTTTTTTCTTTCCTTTGCTTTTCTTCTTTTTTCTATTTTTGTATCCAAAGTATTCATTGTCTAAAGGAAAGATAATTAATGAAAGCGAATGCAATGTCTTTATTTAAGAAAAAAAAATGCCATCATATTATTCAGATAGGAATGGTGGTTATATTTTGTTTGTGTGCGTGCGTGCGCGCATATGTGTGTGTGTGTGGGGGGGGGGCACATTTGTGAGTACGGGTGTATATGTATACCTACGTGACCATGTTGGAGAAAGGACAGAAAAGAATAAAGATTATGCTTGCTTTCCACCTAGTACCCTATTACAATCTGTTATCATTTCGTACGTAACGCAACCTCAAGATTTATCCACATGGACAATGAGCTAAATCCTAAACTTGACGGTACGCTGTCATATGATAGCATGCCCAGCAAAAAGTGTTTGGCATCTGAGGCTTTCAATTTCAAGCAACAGTGCACAGTCTTGCTAATTTTGGGGGACATGTCTTCCGCCTCTCTAACCCGCTTGTAGAAGAAAAAGTCGGCTTTGCCTTTCAAGTCCAAATCGTGTTCAATCCATTCTTCCATCCCAGTGTGTCGGCCATCTGGGAATCAAGAAATTAGGCGAAAGATCTGGGTCTAGCATACAGTGGAAAATCCAGTCCCATGCCTGCCTAGAGTATCGCCACCGCTATCTTCTCCCTCTATGTCCTGTCAGTCCATTGAACTTAGATTTAAAAAACTCTTCATGAAGTGAAATCTAAGGAATATTTCCTTATTTAGTGACTGGTGATTGAAAAAAAAAAAGCGGCAGTCTCATGGGAGATTCCTTTAGTATTGAGGGATACCACCTAATCCTAAATCTGACAGGGGATGTTAGAAATTCAGTACCGTCTACTACTATCAGTCACTCTGTTTTTGTTGTGCCACAGTTGTAGAGTTGACCAGCCTGCGTTCCAGTAGTAAAGATTTTTTTTTTTTTTTTAAAGTCTTTAAAAAAAATATTTTATTGTTCTTTCTGTGTTATTTTTCTTCTCCTTTGTTTTGAAATGTTTGTCAATATGTAGTGTCCAAATCAGAGAATGAAATTCCTGACCAGAATACTCACAAACATTTCTTCACTGATCTCTTCTCGGAAACGAAGCTGTCATAAAAAGTAACTATCTGTGTCTTTCATCTTTTTTTTTTAGTTCCGTTTTGTATGTTTTCGCGGCCACTATTAGATGGAATTGCTGTCATCATTTATAATGTTATTGGTTCCTATTACGATTTGTGATTCATGGACATGAAATAATCCGAAATGTAGGATTATGGATAGGATTTTGAAAGTCGAAGTGGCTGTTTAGTTTGTTTTATTTCATTTTATCTGTTTCAAATCACTGCCAGAAATCAACCCATCTCCGTCAGAGATATTAAAAAAAAATCTTTCTTTCTTTCTTTCTTTCTTTCTTTCTTTCTTTCTTTGTTTCTGTCTTTCTGTCTGTCTTTCTTTCTTTCTTCTTTCTTTCTTTCTTTCTTTCTTTCTTTCTTTGCTTATTAAATTTATTCATTTCAAACCGTAGCCTTTTACTCAAAGAAATTGAAACTGTTGGGTAGTTCTCTCACTCTTGCCCTTTGTGCCTTTTGACAATAAGTGTTAAAATTACATCTATTGATTACGGCCAAGAACTCTATTAAAATGTTTACATAACCTTAGATATGGCATTCATCTATCTGACGCCTTTCATCTGCCTATGAAATGAAATGATATCTCAAGGCATCTGGATATGGTACATAATATGACCAATGAAGACCATTCACATAACCTTATTAACAGCCTCGTTCGGATACGTTTTGAATGTCCCGTACACGCACATAAGCTTATAGACTGAAAGTTCACGAGTGCCATCTGAACAAAGTCAACGGGGAAAACGGCAGCAACTTGTTAAGCCTATCGCTGGGGGAAGACATAAACTGAAGCAACTTGGTAAGGTACTGATGAGGGAAGAAATGAATTCCTGTAACATCCTCGACTAGTACATGGATAATTGTCAAACGCCCTTCGTTCGGAATGTTTCTTTTGCTGGACGCAGATTGCTGGAAGGCATAAAGGTAATTTTAAAAAAATTTAAAAATTTGTCTCTGTTTTGTTCAGTTTCTACTGTGCTCGTGTGTATGTGTGTATGTAGGTGAGTCAGTGTTGTTTTTTATTCACAATTGTGTAATCCCAGTTCCCTCTAGCCCCTTTTTAGCAACAAACCTGACTGATCTCTTCAAAACCATATAATTTAGGAGAATGCCTAGTACAATATGAAGAAAAATCACGACACTACCTTTTTAAGTGTCATATTTCATTATCAGACTGGGAGGATCTGGGTGACTTTTCTTGGTTTCTCATTGATTTCAGTCTCGATTGCCAGTCCTTTCATCCCAGATCTAAGAAACTTCCGGGCCGTCTGATGCTTGAAGTCCTTTTTGTTATTTTTCTTTTTTACTTCGGTACTCTGTTTCTTTTGCTCACAAAGAAGGCTATCAGTCGAATCCGAAACCTTTTAAATGCAAGTTTTTTTTTTTTTTTAAAATTAAAAACACGAGAAACTAGAACTTTTTGACGGTTGTATCTTCTGAGCTTAGAGAATTTGGGGTAAGGTTCTTGCTAGTACGCCCCCTCACCTCGCGACTCTTGATTTTACTCCTCGCACCGGAAGAATCTCCCCCGCAGAAGATTTTTTTACCAGCTGTTTGCCTTTGCTAGGCCCAAGGCCTCTTGCGTACATTTACAAAACTCCACTTTCTTTAAACACTTTGTTCCGAGAAAATGCATATTAATTTTGCTTTTTTTTTCTCTTTAGCAAATAATGAACAGAATGTGATTGAGTTTGGAGAGTGAAATGTAGAAAGTGCATATCAGTAGACATGTATTTTATGTTTGCTGACGCCCCCCCCCCCTTTTTTTTTTTTTTAGCAAATAGTGAACAGAATACTGATTGATGTTAGAGGATGAAATGATGCCGTTGATGACATTTAAAAGTGTGCAAAATAATATTGTTATTATGAATTATTGTATTTGAATTGGTAGGAAATGCTTAAGTTATCATGAAAAAGGCATTTTGTCAAAATACGAAAGCGCGCGACAAAAGAGGATGGGGGGAGGGGGGAGGAATGAGGGGGAGGGGTAAGAGGAGAGAGAGAGAGAGAAAGAGAGAGAGAGAGAGGGGGGGGGCAGCTTTTGTACTTTTTGCTTGAAAATTAGACCGTGATAAAATCAGAAAAGAAACACAATCCGGGATGAGATCTTTACCTTATAATCATTTCTTCTCTCTTTTCAGTCTTTCTTGGTTAAAATTTCAAATGAAATGAAGAGAAAGTAATCCCCCTGCCTCTTTTTTTTTGTACTTTTACCTGTGTATCTGGCAAAGGAAGGTGGTGAGATTGGTCAGAAAGTCAGGTTCTATTTTTAGGGGGCACCGTGGCCGAGAGGTTAGGCGTCTGCTCTTCGACGAAAAAACTTAGGTTACGGGTTCGAATCCTACTGGAGGATGGGAAATACTAGAATCTGTCTGCTTTATTTCTTTCAGTGGCTTTACCTTCCCCTGGCTTCATGGGTAGAGTAGGCTGATGTCTAGCCTTCTCAGGAGATAGCGAATTTGTTACCCGGCGGTCAGTGTGTACGTTAAGTACGTTAGAGAATCGTTGATAATTAAAAATCAGATGAAGAGTAGGCAGAGACACTGCTGTCCGGGCAAATTTTCCAAATTCCAAAGTTCTGCCCATAGATATTCTTTTCACCAATCAGAGCACGCACTTACCGCCGAGGTAATCGTACTCTCCTGGGCTTGAAAAACGACAAATATATTTAAAAAGCTGTGTTTGTAGCACAGAAAGCTAAGAACTCAACTGAACAGCTCTTTTATTGATGTCGCATCTCCTGCTGACTAGGGACAAAGCTACTGGCGTAATAGCCTGAGAATTATATATCAGCATGACGATGATGGGATGAAACTTATGATTCCATTCATAAGTGTGTAGCAGAAAATAATATACCTGCTGGAAATTTTTACAGTTTAATCACAGTACTCACACACACAGACACACAAAGAAACAGACAAACAAACAAACAAACAAACCAAGAAATTATTCTATGGTCATTTTACTCGTATCCATGGTGATCGTCTCCTCCTGTAACATCACAAGGCTATCGATGAAATTCGGGAACTTTCTTTCTTCTCTCTATCTTGCATTCTCCTGTAGATCTTTAATTTCTTCAGGGAATAGCAATGGGACTAAAAAAAAAAAAAAAAGCTCTCCTTAGATTGAGATAAATTGTGCTCTCGGTTGGAGGGCGAAGACGCTTAACATCCGCCCTTGAGTAAAAATTGAGATTACTGACGTAAGGAATGAACTCTCACATTTCGTTCAATCGCTGGCAAGAGAAAAACGATGATAGATATAGTGTCTATGATATAGGTCATAGGAAGAATTTGATATTTGTTCGATGATCGTTTTTGTCATGAAACACCATGATATGACTGCGCATCAGATCGATTTTTGTTCCTTAGGCCTTTATCTCTAGAAGAGCCTTAAAGTTACTCTGCTTCTTGTTTCTCAAAACATCTCAACTTACCTTGAATTTTGGTGTACAATCATGCCTGACCTTTACCAACTACCGTCTCTTTTCTTGTATGTTATTTTGTTGCTTAAAAAAAAAAACAAAACAGAAAACGATAATTTTCTGCGACGATGAAATGACAGGGAGTCGGCAGTTCACCTTTTTGGAAATCAAAAGTTTGTTATAAAAAATGACATGTACTATAACCTGGAGTCTTGTCTCGCACGCAAGCATGTAATTAACCGAAGAGTGGTAGGTAGATCTAGAAAGAGGCGAATTCATGAAGTCATAATCTTTATTCTTTTCTTCAGTTTTCTTCCTCCACTTCTCATACTTAGAGTTCCTCAGAGTCTACTGGGAATATAACAGAGCTTTGGGGCAAATGGCTATTATACTGAAGAACCATGGCGAGTTTGGACTACATTATTTTCTCTTTACAAGGGAAATTAGAGTGACCGCCGTTGACCAGAGATAAAGCTGGCAACCGCCAGTAAAAATCACCTAACAAAAGTACGAGAAAATTAGGGTTATAACTCAGCTCTCAGCCAAAGAAGACATTATGGAAAACGGTATTATCGCCCCCTCCCCACCCCCTCCCTCCATCCCGTCCTTTTCTGGAGTAGCGTGGAATATCAGACATGATCAGTCCAAGTCGAATCATTTGGAGGAAGATGACTTTCATCTACGCAACCGGACCGATTAACAGGAACTCATCAAGGCTTGCAGTCTCGTCCTTATCAAGACCTGGCTAATGGTGGGCAGGATATGAGTACTAAAGGAGGGGGGAGGGGAGTAAATGAAATAAAATACATTAATAAAATGAAGATAAATTAATAAATAAATAGGTAAACAAATACATTTTCGTTTGGTATCGCTAATTAATTAATCCAAATTAGTTTCACATCAGCGATGCTCTGTGGTTTTTGAAAGTGGACACAGTTGAATTATCATCAACGTTTGTGTTCAGTAGGCGAGATTACACTTCGTGAAGAGTATCAATTAACTGATTTAATCAAACTCTGGCAGAGAAGACATGCTTAACGTAGACTATCCGATTGATATTTGATTGGCATGGAATGCTTCTTACTTGATCCCCAGGACGCCCTTTTTTTTCTGTTTAATCTGGCTCCGTCATTCAATAATTAATTAAGTTTGAAGTGCAGTTGGATCACGGATAAAAATAGATGGAAAGGAATGCCAAGGCTCAACATGAAAATAACCTGGGTTTGCAATGATATCCTTGAGTTCTGCTATATAGTATTACAAGAGACCTTTTGCCTTTGAGGACATGCGTATAATATACACATGTACTGATATGTTTGTCTACATGTTTTGTTGTATGCATTCCATAATGTGCAGAGATTTTAGAACAGAATGTTGCATTTTTAGAGCGACTACATTAGTAGAGTGATACGAAGGGAATGGAAATCATTGTGCCAATAGCACAACTTGTTAACGGAGGCTTTCACGGAGAGACAAAGTTAATGAAAAGATATGGCATAGTAAGTTGTATAATCTATAGCTCTCTGTAAACAGTCGGGACATAACTGAGTGATTAAAAAATAAATAAATGAATAAATAACGATGCCAAAACTAACAAACAAAAAATATAGATCCGTCGGTATCGATATGTGTGCTGGTCGCTTATAATTTCAGTCGCACCGAGTAGTTAAAAACTGAGCGTTTTAGTCTACAACAATCTTTGATCGTTGATTAAAAAGTGAATTGCTGCCCCAGCATTTGCCGAGACTAAGGAAAACAATTCTAGGCAAAAAAAAATTCAGTGATTGGGGCATGTCGTGGGAATGATACCAAAATAGCCAGCTAAAAGGAAACGTAACTGAATCAGGCTGCAAGAGCTGGTCAGATGACGACCAAGGAAACAATAATGTGTTGGGCGAAATGATGGAAGCACTGGGAAGAAATTAGTCTGTCACCAGGGCTACATACCTAGCACAAGAAAGACAACTATGATTGTCTACGCTCCTACTTGTCTCGGTAGACAGTTAGCTTAATTTAGGTTGTGGCCTTTCAACTCCCTTCACTCGGGGGTTATCTCAGCCCTAACGGTAGACAGTGGCTGCGCTCTGTTGTGTTTAGTCACTCCGTTGGGAGCACTGTTTGGAGTGGCTCGGCGGTCTCTGCTATAGCTGTTGCAGACAAAGCCGGGCAGCAAGTTAATGGCTCGGTTTTGTTGCCTGTCCTTCCTACGCATAATTTAGAGGAAGAAAAACTGAACAAAACAAATGGGGTATTAGAAGACCTCGACCAAGAATCTCGTGGAAGTGACGCTTAGGATGATCGTAAGAATAGGCTAATTACATGTACTCGCTGGCTGAGATGGTGAACCTGTCTCAAGATGGGGATCTATAAAGGTCACTCGTCAATGTCCAGTGCACAGGAAAGAGCAGCGGCCGACTACAGTAACACTCCTAAGTACTTGTGCTAACTACGTTTAGGAAAGTTACTTGCAGAAAATTAAATATAGTCAAATAATTAAGCTATGCAATGATCGCAGAATCTCTAGTTAGTGTGGCTTGTTGAGCTACCATTCGATTCCATTAAGTAGTGGCAACATTAAAATTCTGAAGTCGACGGAATTAGTCCAGAGCTTTGTCATTATTTATTTAAGCCCATGAAAGGCTGGGCAAGTTATAATAGAGTTTAGGAATTTGGCACGATATTTACATGGGTGATAAAGGGCGCATGTTTCTAGTGTTGAAAACCCCGAGGCCATTGTTGTTCGTCCCGCATTGGCGGCATTTTTATTCAGTTATCTCCCTGTGGACATATAATTCATCTTGGAAAGAATGCTGTTGTATGTATAAATTCATAAATTCACATGCCAACTGGTGAGGGAAGATATGAGATGGGATGTGGTGTGCAAATAACTTTGACGCCAATTTCCTGCTTGTAGATAAACTCTCTTGGGATAGACAGACCATTTTCAGAAAACAACAGTGCAGAACTTAAATGCATTATGCCACTGGTCTGAGAAATGGAAGAAATTATTCTTTGGAAAACAGGTTTAAATATGAATTCTATATTTCTGTTTATTTATTTTGTCCAGACTATCTGTAAGTCAAAAGAATCCAGAACCACTGCTGTTTTAACAGTCATTATTGACTCTTCCTCCAGATCTAAATTTACTCATGAAATAAAGGTGGATCATGTATGTCTGGTATTCTTTTTGGAAATATCTCCTGTCTGCATTTCATTTTTTTTTTCTTGCATAATAACACTGACAGTGACTTTGGTGAGCTTATGATGTGAGCGACCATAGCCTGTATCAGAAACATGACTCCCAGTGAATGTTATATAGCTGTCACCCGAGAGAACGATCTTCAATAAATTCTTGTAATTTGACCCCTCGCTCGTCACTAACTTTCATAAAATGATGTCTAGTTTCGTCGCCTACGAATTAATATTTGTATTCATTAAATACGAAAAAAGAGCTCCTTTTTTATTATCTAAATGGAGAGGTACCAACGACCGATCTGTCAGGGATTCGCTCATTTTCATTATATCGGAAGTTCGTACTAAACGGTACAGAGCATTGTAGTGTACTGCTTATTTTATTTTACGACACAAGCTATCGTTCCTGAGTCACCAATATCACTAAGATGAGAGAAACTCTGACATTCTGGGAGATTCTATTAATACTTTCAAGATCATTATGTTTAATCCACTTCTTTCTTTCTTTCTTTCTTTCTTTCTTTCTTTCTTTCTTTCTTTCTTTCTTTCTCTGTTTAGTTATTTGATTTATTATTTATTTATTTATGTACGTGTTGGGTCGTCGGACTCGGGATCTGAAGTTCCGGGTTCGAATCCTGACAGGTCCCGACATTTTGTCCTTGGGAAAGACAATTAACACACATTTCCTGACTCCACTCATGTTTGAATGGGTACTCGACTATAGACAGTGAACGATAATGTTAGATTGATATTAAAGATTTGAGCGCCTGATCGACAGCCGCCCTTTATGCTTCCCAGAGAGCTGAGAAAGTTTATAGGAGTCTTCTTTGGGTCTTTCGGGGTAATACTAGATTGTAGAGCGCTTAGAACCTGTACTGTATAAATACTCTCTATTATTATTATTATTTGATGATTACTTACCGGAAAGATTCATCCATCTGTGAGAGAGTAATCAGTTTTCTTGTATATCCTTTTTCAATCCAGCTGAAGATGGCCACATCAATACAGCAGATGAAGCCCCTTATGAAGCGCCTCATACTAGCGGACACCGTGAGTTTTTTCCAAATGAAGTTTTTGTTGTTGTTGAAATTGTTCCATTTCATTATTGTCTTCGATGACTTCTTGTCCTATGAAGTTAATCTGATAACACGTAAATTCGGCTTTCATATATAGCCCCTTTCTTCTTCACTGTTCTGTCTTTCAATTTCCTTTGCCATAACAGCCCTTATAAGGTACCATTGTACGAGGGCGATCATATGGTGTACACCGATTCGTTGCCTGCCTATAACATAATATCTGATGCTGCGTGATCTGAAAGGGCTTCTTCAAACTGGGACCATTTATTGGTACTATGCACTGGAAAACGTGCATAATGAGCATTTCTACTCTTACAAAGGGGACATGAAAGGAATATTGAGATTTATCTCATAGGGTGCTTTTTTATCAATGATCCTTTGACTTAAATTATACTCCAGCTGAAGCAAACATGAAAACAACATGATTATGTCAGCTGAAGCCATTAAATCATCCCGGTCTTCCAGATCTTTTTAAGCTCCATCGCATTGATTAAATATGTTATATTATTGAAATGTGATGATATTGAGGACTGGCTTGATCTATTTTGTTCATGTACTTGTATCTTTTTTTTTTTTTAATTGGCACTGATGTGCATATCCTTATTCGTCAGTTGTGTCTTTGTCTGTTAGACAAATTGTAATAGAATGTTGGATGGAATTTATTTGATGCTATAAACAGAGAAAATTTTTATTTTCTTTGCAAATATAGTGCTGTGAATCAAGAAAGAGAGAGAGAGAGAGAGAGAGAGAGAGAGAGAGAGAGAGAGAGATTAGAAAATCTAATACTCTCTGTCAGTGTATATTACATCCTCACGCCACCCTGGCGTGATGCTGTAACATTGAACAGTGATCTCGATTTATCACACGGAGACCACACCCAGCTGGCCCCACCTTGCCGAGGCGAAAGTAATATTGAAAGGAAACCATTCTCTTTGAAACACAGCGGCAGGCACCCCACCCTTGGGTTGTTTCTTTTGTCGTGCTGTGGATGGAAACGACACAGTGCATGGCTAGCTAGCATCAAACTCAGTTTTTATTATCCAGTCTGTGTCAATCATTAATTAAGGACTCGTGTTTACCGCTGTCGCTTATACTAACAATTACAATGTATTATATTATTTTTTCCCGAAGGGTCGCTCATTTTGATATGTTGTAGCATAATATCAACGTAAAAAAAAGTGAATGCGGTTCACAGTCGATCTAGTAATGATTGGATGGAGACAATAATTATTGCAAGGATCCAATCAGATAAATCAAGAATGGGTGTATTGAAACTCATCTCATGTCTGGTTATTTTGTTGTTTGAGTAAATAACAGACCGCCAGCAGATCAATAAAGGTGATAACAAAAACGTAAAACCAGGCGGCGGCTGAAAGTGAAAACTTACATGTACAGTAAAGTGAGGATAGAAAGACGTGTAGTGGGTCCAGGGGAATTTCTCGAAATTAGGATAACTGAGTGAAATAAAACCTAAAAGCATGGCAACGTTCAGTGAAAGATTCAGATCTGTGAATGGTTCAGTCTAACAGTTTTTTGTTTTTTTTTGTTTGTTTTTTGTTTGTTTTTTGTTTGTTTGTTTTTAAAAGAGGGTTGGAAAGGGGGGGGGGGGGTGATTCTTGTGTGTGGTATTCCTTAATGTCATCCCTCCCCCCTTTTTTTTATTGTCTTTATTTATTTTTTTAATCTTAGTAAAAGATGAAATCATTATCAATTAAACAAATCTTTGGATATCAGCTTAATTACATGCAAAAATCGTCAGATGAAGGCTGTGCCAGGTTATTTAAAGAGATAAAGAGCGGCACTGCTTCAATAATATTTAGGCGGGAGTTCCCATTCCCACCTCGGTTTAAGGACAAATTAAGAATCGACATAATTATTTTTGGCTTTTACGCAGTTGTCTAATCGATTTTTTGTTCGATTGGAGCAAAGAGAGCACAGCCAGGATTTTCGGTGCTTAGATTGACACATGAATAAAGTGTGATACGCACGTTTTGGATGTGCTAATGGTTTTCATGTGATCATTGTCATAGCGGCTACGAAAAATTGTGCCGCCATTTTTCTTTTTCTTCACCATGTCTCATATACATCCCCATGGCAACCCAGGACTGGCGGAAAGGAGATGTCATTGGCTTTAATTTGCTGTATCTGCTGATCATTGTTCGTTGTCAGCAGTTGCCATTGATGACAATACATATCGAGAGATTAGCAGAAACAACATTGACGATTCGCAGTCCACATAATACAAAGACTCTTTAACAACGGCGTCCACAAAGGAGGCGGTTCAATGGCTCACCGACAAAACTAGGTTGCTGTGCCCAGATTTAGAGGGCTGGAGGAGCGAGAATAGTAGAATACAGAATTTTCCCCTCCCTATTTCTGTCCTGTCTTTCCCCCTCCCATGGGGACTTTCTAATATACTAGAATGCTCCCTCATTATACCCCCCCCCACCCTCTCCCCCCTCCCTCTACCCCACTGGGGACGAGATGAAAAGGTAAAAAATCATTAAGCACAGTTATTGGAATACTCTGATATTGTGCGGACTGAGCTATCGAGTTATTCGAAGAAAGAAAGAAAGGAAAAAAAGGAAAAAAAATAAGATAGGCAGTAGCAAAACCAAGAGCCAATTGACTAATCATTTATTCATTTAATAAGTTAAATTATTGAAGTTAATTATGACCGAGAGAATAATTATTATACATGAAAACAATAGATATGTAAATCATTGAACAATGCGGAAATGCATAGTTATCTTGGCGTCAATGACATTTGATATCACAATTGCTACACACAATCACTCAATCAGTCAGTCAATCAGTTGATCGACCGATCGTTTGGTCGATGATCAGTCAGTCAGTCAGTCAGTCGCTTGTCGTTTGTCGAGTCAGCCTCTCTATCAGTTTGTGAAAGTAGCTATGAATAAGAAGGAAGCTGATACCAGCTCGTCGGTCAGATAATAGTAACGAGCACAGTCACACTCTCAAACATACATAAGCTATTAAGTAATCAATCAGTCACTGGCTGAGCCCGCCAAACTCTCTCAGTCTAGGGCTAGAGAGATTCAGCAATGCCCGGATAATGAAATCTGGATTTAGTTTTCATATACACAAACCCTGGTATCCTTTTACCTCTGACGGGGGGAAGGGAAGTAGTCAGTAGTTTTGTATCTGGCCAGTGGTTTTTTAATTGGGTGATAGCTATAGATTGTATTCACTGTTAGATTTTGGATGTTGAGATAGAGAGGGGCACAAAACGGCAGTGACAGGACAGCCGTAATATAGCAATGTATAAAAGAATGAAGGCATTTCGTGGTGTTATTACAGATTTTTCGTTGAGTACCTCAGCACTGGGACCTATTCGTAACGCAACACTGGTGTAAGTTACTCAGGGAGAGAGATGAGATATAGACTGTGGGGATTCTTCTCGTACAACAAGCCTTGGTAACAGTCTGATTCTCTTGTTATTGAACTAAGTACTCTGTCCCCCTGTTATCCCGGATCGATCGATCGCTCGATCAATCGATAGGTAGACTGACAGACAGACAGACAGACAGACAGACAGACAGACAGACAGACAGACAGACAGACAGACAGACAGACAGACAGACA
>JBCAUA010007046.1:0-13333 GCA_038406235.1 Peronia verruculata | reverse complement strand
ATCTATCTATCTATCTATCTATCTGTCTGTCTGTCTGTCTGTCTGTCTGTCTGTCTGTCTGTCTGTCTGTCTGTCTAGTTTTCCGGCCATTGCATTTTATCAATATGTCTCTTATCTACAACAAAACCCATATTAAACGACTCTAACATTGCTGGATGCATCCATCTGTAGTTTGATACACAAAACGGCTGGAGGAAGACCTGTGTTGTTTTCCTTACATAAAACCCCCATAAACCTTCTTGTGTTTAACGTTCCTCTAAATAGGGCATAACAATACTATTGATTAGTAACTTGACAAGTGTGTTTGATCCTAATTGCACTGTCGATGACATGACGCAGCGTTCTTCCTAAAAACCAGCATTGAGATGCGCACGCCTGTCGTACACTTTAAGTTGCAGGGCAATATCGGTTTGATCTACAATTTTTTAAAGATCTCCCAGGATGGCCATGGGTTCTCTGCCAGTAGTTGGAGAAATATGGAGAGGGAAAAAAAAATGAGGTGTACATTATACAAAGTGACTAGTCGAGCTCAAGGCGAAAATCTGTATGTAACCTGTGGTCAGGTGGTGATGATCTATAACACGATCCACTGTCCACTGATCCACTCAACAAGTTCAGTGTTTGCATTGTGTGGTCAGGTGGTCTGATGTCTGATGCTGAGCGAGATCAACTGAGAATAAACAGCGTCCGAGTAATCAGGACATGCCTCGATTGTCTGAGGATCTCTCGTGATTTATGAACCGTTACGATAATCCTCTCCATGCTGCAGAGGTTCTCAGCTTAGCGAGACTGACCCCAAATGGACTGTAGCCTACGTTAGGGGAAATCTGAACTTTGTCTGTTAGTATAATGTTTGGTTCTGACATAGTATAGAGACAATCTGTTCGGTCTTTGATGTTCATAAAGATGGAAATATCGTTATCATATTTATTCTCATTCATTTCATTCGAGGTTCCGTCCCTATAAAGAGGTCGGAGGTCATGACACGCCATCTTTCTCGATCTAGTGCAGTCTCGCAGCACTCATTCATTGCTCTCCCAGTCATGTCTTCAATATTCTTGAGCCAGCTTTCTCGTCCTCTGCCTCTTCCTCTCTTCCTTTCCACTTTTCCTTCTACCATTTCTTTCTGGATGTTTTCATGCCTTCTTGTATGGCCATAGTACGAGAACTTTCTTCTTTTTGTCAATTATGTCATTATAATTGTTATTTAAAACAGAGAACTTGCTGATGAAAACAGAGACTTTACTTGGAAGTTTCCTGTGGCCGGCAGCTTCATTATAGAAAAAAAAAGGGGGGGGGGGTTAAAAAAACTTCAACAAAACAGGGCATATCTAAGATTAAGGAAAGTTGTCACGGAGGTCACATTAGACTAGAAATGTTGGAAATCCAGGCCTTAGTATGTGACCAGTGGAAAGGGGTGACGGGGGGGGGGGAGACGGGAAGGGGGCTAAACAAAAGGAAAAGAGAGTGGGGGAGGGGGTGGCAGACACGTTAAAAAACTACTAGCAGTATAAGTAAAGAAGAAGATCAGTCATATCGGAGAGGTGAGAGGGTCCAGCCGATCGTCTCAGTAACCACCTTCACACAAGTCTGAAAAGCTATTCACAACATCGGACACCAACGCCCATTTGATATAAACCATATCAAAGAGTCTCAGGCCGATGGGCAGGTCACCCTGGACATCACTTTCAAAAGTTGTCGATATCTTTGAGTGGCCTCTACAGCTACCTTTTTTGTAAAGCTTTTCAACCTCTGTAGCCATGGTTATCTCAGCTGTACAAAAAACGCACAAGAATATAAGTCTGAGAGCTCAATATGCTCTTATTCTAATCTGTGAGTGAGTAGTCAACGACGACATTGTTATATCATAACTCCCAAACTATTCAGGGAAGGCAGAGCGGAAGGAAATGAGAGCGAGTGTGCAAGGCCATGAGAGATAACGTCAGGGAAGCCAAAGGTTAACAACATAATCCGTCGACTGTGTGATAGCAAATGGGTACGTTTTTCACTAGTCCCTCAACCTCCTGGCGGTGGTTACCTCGTCTAGAAATGGTGGACTCCCGCACAGAAAGTGGCTGACGATATCTGTGATTTTTAAAAGGTCATTGTCCACGATTCTTATATCAGAATTCTAATTTAGGCGCGGACCTCTGCGGAAAGTCCGTTTCGTTTACACGGTTACCAAATGAGAATTGAACTGTTCCGTTTCTGATTTTTGTTTCTGATCCCCCCCCCCCCCCTTTGCAAAATAGAAACTTTCCTAATTTCCGTTCTGATTTTGGAATCACAGCATTCAAAATGGCATTGAAGTTGGCAGTGAGCGACCGTTTTTTTTTTTTTGTTGAGGCAGAAAATATACTGTGGAACACAAAAGAAGCCTTGTACCACAACAAAGATGCCAGGACACGGGCCTTTTAACGGATGGCCCAAGCCCTAGGCCTTGCTGCCAACGGTAAATTAAGAGTGTTAAGTCAAATTCGCCGACCGAGTCAAAGTGCCAGGGAGAGATAATTTAGAATAGTGTAAACACAGAATCAGTTACGGGAAAAAATCAGAACAGAAACATTCTCGATAGGGGTTCTGATTTCCACTCGTGAAGAATTCTGATATAAGAATCGTGGCTAGGACGAAAGAACAATTTCCGCAACTGTACCTCTAATTCTAACGACTATTTGTTTATGTCAGTGGTGAAATTCAGATTCAGTGGAGGAGATCTAAATGTAACGACGTGGCCACCTGTGCCCTGGGCTGCAGGGGTTTGGGGTCAAATCGCCGAGGTCCAGGTGTGTGACGCAGCATACAGAGATAGCGACTTCACGGTACATCGCGTAATGTCATAGCAGAGACAGGTGAGACAGGCACATCTAGGGTCAACCCCCCTCCTCAACCCTCCTCTATGTTGCTTCCTGGCCCACCTGGCCCGATAGTGCAGTGCAGAACTGACCAGAAATAGATGGACACGGTCATCAATGACTCAGATAGCTCAAATAGCTTCTGTACTGTACTCGTTTTGACGAGAGGTTGGACCACCTGATAAACTGAAATAGCTTTCTAAACAAAGACACAAAACTGATTGTCTGTTCAACCGAGACGCAGGTTATCAAACTTTAATCTATCTATCTTCATGTCCTGTTGGACATCGTGGCTACTCTTCAGCTGACCAACAAGTGAACTGTTCACAACCCAGAGAGAGAGTGAGAGAGAGAGAGAGAGAGAAAGAAATGAGAAAGAGAGAGAAGGAAAGAGAGACAAAAGTAATGACATCACAAATGACATCCTAGTAGAGAGAGAGAAAAGAGAGAAGAAAGAGACAGAAGAAGAGAGAGAAAGACAGAGACAAAGAGAGAGAGAGAGAGACAAAAGAAATGACATGAACAAATAGCGTCACAAGTGACATCCCAGTAGATTTCCGCCATCCCAGTCATGTTCCTCTCCAGAATTAATTGATCTTGTCTGATGAGGAAAATGTCCGTAAACAACACAAGACACAATTTCCAGACATCCTTCACAATCACATCCTGCAGGTTCCTGTCCTGTGATACAGGTGAGTACTTTGGTAATGTGAAGATCAGGGATGAGAGTTGGGACTAACGCTGGCTTTACACTTCAGACCACAAAATGTGACGAAAGCTATAATCCTCCTGTTAACTCGATGCTGACTTTCATCGGGCTACAGGCCAGAACAAACACAATTATCAAATAAACTCTTTTCACTATCACGACTGGACTGCGTTAAATATGGAAACATTTGAGACGCGACACGATGAAATCGGGTGCTTGTCAAACTGAGCCGACCGGAGAAATCATGTGTTTTTCAACAGTGAATGAATTTTTAAGGCAATTTTATTTTTTCTTCACCAAACCTTTCTATATCAATCTAAAAATGCATTTCAGCGTTTCAATTTACTGAAATAGATCGAATAAAACTCCAAACATTGTAATTTGGTGGTATGGCCTAACAACGATTAATACGGATTTACAAAAGTGATCGGCCATTTTCTCGATAAATTCAGCTGCAGCAACAGGTCACCCCCATCGTCTTTATTTGGCCAATATCTCAACTTCTAGTTAAGGTAGAACAATTATTTATATTGTTCACACACAGAACAGGAATTGAATAATCTTCACGGTGATACCAATAACTCCATATGCTCAAAATTTGACAGTGTCTGATTTTATCGTGCCGCATCTCATTTCTCTCTGGTTAGTTATGTAAGACTATCGGCCTACCTGTTGACGTACACCTGTCGGAGTCACTGGTCTGTCCACTGTCCAGCCTCTATGATTGACCTGACAGAGATGACATGCCTAGAAGTCTGAGGCTTGACCGACACAGTGTGACAGTGGGCAGTGGTCAGTCACACGGCACACCATGCCCTCTTCCTCCCACAGTATCTCCGCTCTGGCGGTCACTTACAAGAGCAACTAACCTGCTGTCCGATTCGTCTCGATACAAAGTAACACTGCCAGAGGATATTCTTTGTCTTTCTGGTGACCGTTGCTAGCTTGGTAGTGGCGGCTGTTGTTGCTGTTTTTCGCGCTGAAATCTCTAAGTCACTAGAGATGATTAAATTACGCAATCAAAACACTGACATGCGTAGCAGAATGGCTAGAATACCTCAATCAACTGTAACTGGACCGCAAAATCAAATGGCACTGGTTCAAATCCCACAGAGCCCCTGACAGAAAAAAAAAAGAACCCACTCTTCCTCTGAAGACGTCACCTGTCTCGCCCCACCCGAGGAGTTTCTACCACCTTTGTGATGGTAGTTTTTAAGTCATCTTTTTCCTCTCTTTCTTCACCTTCAGACCTCCGTCTGTGACACTCTGTCCGTTTTTATCTTGTCCGTTTCTCCCGTTTAGCGAACCATTGCTTCAATTGATGTCTTGATTCAATAGCGTGAACTTCGAAGTCAACAAACGTTCAACCGTCACGCCAAGATCGACAATTTTTCTTGTTGTTGTTGTTGTTGTTGTTGTTGTTGTTGTTGTCGTATGGATGTAGAACATGTTACTTGAGATTTTGCTCCCCCTTTTTCTTTTCTGTTTCCATCTTCTTTGTGTCTTTCCGTCTGTCTATTCCTCCCTGTCTTGGACAAATAACACGCAGTTTTCTCTCCACCGTCAGGACATTCTGTCGCGTGAGTCCAAGACATGCTGAGTCAAATTTTGATGACAACGCTGGATTGACCGGCTCAGAAAAAAAACACAGAAATGGAGGTTCTAACATCTGCACGGTGAAGTTGTCGTCAGTTTATCAGGAGTTCAAACAACGGTACCATCCAGCTTTCTATAATTCTATGAAAACTGCAACATGTCAGGAATTCGTGCTGTCTGCAGCAAAAAGCGAAGTCCATCTGGTGCGACTAAGTAAATCTGTACATGTTAACAAGAGCACATAGGCGGTTCATTTGGTAACAACCAGGGGTAATGTTGTCTGTTAAGATCTCAGAGCATGAGGTCAATATTTCCACTCAACCAGCTTCTCGTGGTCTGACTGTGTGTTAAGTTGTTAGGCAAAACTGGGTTGTAAATAGCGACTGAGTTTTTGTTAAGCCTGTATAAAACAGCTGATCACAAGAGTTCAGAAAAACTCGACGGGATTTTCGGCTGAAAATAAGTCAGGTGTTTTCTTCCGTAAATCATTAACACTTCTCACTGCTGTTATTATTTTGAGGCTCAGTAGGATTTAACTGTATTAACTCTTTCTCAGCCAAGACATACGGTCACACATATTATATGACTGCTCACGATGTCTGTAAACTTTAGGTAGAAAAACAGAGTTAGGGGAGATTCTTGTAGTTTAACTTAAAAGATACAAATGTAGAGGTCCCTGAAACAGATATTGTTATCACTTGGTGCACTTCTACGAATTTCAGAAACAGTAAGTATTGCGCTTGGCATGCAAAATGCTAAGTTTTTAAGTTACAAATTTCCTACCCACTATAAAAGGGTCAATCAAGCCCAGAAGTGAGGAGGCAAACTTGGGGCCAAGGCAAGGTCAAGGTCATGGGTCGATGTGATTTCCCGAGATATTGGTGAGTCCTATTCATCACGTGAGGAGAAGGATGGACGCACAGACGGATTGGTGGGTCGATGGTTGGTCATCACTGTGAGAGTCAGTGGTTAGAGAGACGTTTGGGTGGGGAAAAAAATCCAAATCTGATCAAAAGTTGAGATATCTTTATCCTACCTTGTTTATAGTTCCAAAATTAAATAGCTGGAACGATTCGATTCAATGATCCAGATGTTATCAGAGTATAAT
The DNA here is from genome assembly GCA_038406235.1 of Peronia verruculata. Lineage (NCBI taxonomy): Eukaryota > Metazoa > Mollusca > Gastropoda > Systellommatophora > Onchidiidae > Peronia > Peronia verruculata. The sequence continues at coordinate 7,068 of JBCAUA010007046.1, read as the reverse complement.
TAGCAAGTGTGCTGAAAGTATGACTTTTTTTGATACGTAGAGCTAGAATAGAGCAGGAGTCACCAATATCCGTCGAAATTCCATCGACTCATGACCTTGGCCTTGCTGCCGCCTAAGTTTTCTTGGCCTGACCCTGCGACTGTGTGCAGGACAATGAGCTTATACTATTATACTGGAGAGTGGACTGATGGCACCATGTGTGACGAACGTGGAGCCATGACCATGAGGGCAAGAAACATTATAAACGTTAACAGTTAACGCCGTGTTTCTATGTTAAAACGTGGTTCATTATTTCAAGACTAAACAAATCTCACATTATATCACGATAGCAAGTCTATTGCAATCTGTTCTCGATTTAAACATTTTATAAAATGATAATAAATAAAATAAAAATTATGGGTCTGTCCATTAAAAAAAAAAAAAGATTTACTATAAATAAACCACATTTTGTACAGAACATGAATGGTTATCGAACATAGAGACGCTAGGTCTAGCCCTCATGGCCATGGCGTCCAGTGTTGGCACGCCAGACATAGAGTGTTTACTTGAAGTGACGTCATCAGTCCGCTCTCCAGCATAACAGTATAAGCTCCTCGGGGTAGGAAGTTTATGGGGGACGCAGTGGCTCAATGGGTATGGCGTCTGCTCATGGAGCAAAACGGGCCGGGATCGAAACGCGGGTTCTGCATCGGGGGATGACAGAACACGAAGATCGAAAACCCGCATTTTTTCAATGACTCAACGGTCCCCTGGCTTCCTGTGGGTATGGAAGCCCGACGTCTAGCCTTCTCAGATAAGGGTGAATATATTTCGGAGGTCCCGCGTGTACGTTACACACGTTAAAGAACCCTTGGCAGTTGAAAATCGATAGAAGAGTAGGCCTGAGTGCCACTGTGGTGGCAAAATTTTCAAATCTCAAAATTTCTACCCGCAAAATTTCTCAGCAGTAATTGGCAACTTCTAAAAGCCGAGATAATCCTTTCTCTTAGGATTGAAAGGCTTAAAAAAAAACACAGCATTGACCAAAATTCTGAGAAAATCGAGTTTAAATGAACGGTCAGATTCATAAATCTACATGCCTACCTCACAAAATCCCAGATTTTAATTTGAGGGTCAGACCGATACCGTCCTATTCAGAAATGAATGTACTTTCGATTTCTGCAATAAAAAAAATTTCAGTGTCTGACCTTCCTCACATTTCAAGCCTAATATCTCGGTTCTAGCCCAGGGACTTACGTCTCATTTCGACTGGCTGTGAGGCAAATGTTTACCCATACTCACAAAGTCGTGTATGAGAGAAGGACAGATCTGAGACATTTGTACATGTATTATGAAAAGTTTTAAGTTAATTGTCCCTTTCTTAAACCCTTTTAGTATAGTTCTATGTAAAATTAAAAGCAGTTTTGAATGTGGGTGAATGATTTGGAAAACATTTTAGCTATCACAGAAAGGGAAGCAAATAAATGTTTCCTATTGGATAATTTTTTAAAAATATATATATTGCAGCATTATGTAAAGATTAAGTGAAAAATCACCCCCAGAAAAGCCCTTGAAATGAATTAGGAAGTCAATTTCGACATATCGCTAACTGTGAAACAAAATATCCAGATGAGCATTATAGGGAAATAAACACAACGTACAATGAGTCTTACAGGGAGATATCAGGTGATGCATGCTAAGGGATGCATGATTAATATATACGAAGAAGGGTAGAGCTTCTCCCAAAATAATTTGGCTTGCGCCAGTCAAATGAGAACAAGTCACAAATCACTTGACAATGGTGGGGTGAATTTTAAAGAAGGTGATCTGATAATCATGTTTTGTCTTGTAGGAACTGAAAGAACATTCCTCTCTCATTAGGAAAGTTTAGGAAAGTATTGCTCATATGGGCAGACAATAAGTAAATGATAGATGCTGATTCATGGCCTATACTGTTTATTTTTACCAGTTTTTTCTCTTGATCTTATTCAGTGCTGAAGGGTCATCTGCTATCTGTTCAAGATGCAATTACTCTGACTCCAGTCAAGTTTGTTCACAGTGTGTTTCACTTCATGAAAGTGTATGATTTCAGGTTTTATGTAATAGTAATCATGCACTTTTGCTGAACAGTCAACCTTTTGACTAGCTACACCAAAAATTGCTCTTGAATCAAATTTCTTGTGACAAAGTGGAAAGTGTCTGATGTCAGATTATATATTATATGTGTAGATATATTTGAGCCAGTGAGATCCGAAATTAGCGCATTTGCCATTGGTAAGAAATTCATCTTATCAACTCTTAATTACACCCAGGATCATGAAGACGCTTACTGGTGATTTGCATACATTTCTTCTTCACCCATTGCATTCATGGACCAGGGCCTGAGTCTTTGCTAAGACTCTTCTATGCTAAGATATTCATAGAAGTAATTTCTGTGAGCACAAGATCACTAATTTCTCTTGACAGCGAATATATTTCACCTGGGAGCACAACAATTATAATTACACAGTGTGATTGTTCAACAGATGTGTATGCTTGTGCAAAGATAAGAGCTTCTCCCAAACATGGGTTTAATTGCTCTTGAATGATAAATACATATATTATTCTACAATCTGTTTGTTCTAGAGGTGTTTCGGCATATGCAATGGAACTGATGAAGTTGAGACTCCAAGTCCATCTGCGCTTCCCCAGTGCAGTGGTGGAAGTTCAGAATGCTTTTATCCTGGAGGAGTCCAGCATCATCAGAATACACTGGCGACTCAAAGGTTTTACTCTTTATTCTCTGAAATCTTCACCTTCTCACAATGGCCAAAAGTTCTTTGTGAGGTTCTGTGTGCTGTTTTACAACTAAGGTTGCACCAGCATTCATTCATAGTCAGACGGCTTAGATGTGAGGCGTTCAGCAAAAACCGGGCACATGGTGAACATTTTTTATTTAAATTATTAGTAGATTCTGAAACCATATGTCTCTCTGAACAAAATTCAGTTTGAATTTTGTAAATAGCTTCATTAGATGCTGAAATATTGCATTTTTCACCTGAGCACTTTTAAAGTTGGATCTAGATCTAAATCTAGATAGAGTATGTACAGTATTAAAAAGTTTAAAAAGATAAGATGCATATACATGTCAGTCAGTTTTATGCAAATTTATGCCTTTGGCTTGAATGTAGATCCAGATCTAAATGCTCATCAGATTTTTTCTTCATCGGATTCACATCAGCATTGGAGCTACCGACAGTGAAAAATTCATTCACAAGTTCCTTTAGCTCACCCTCTCCTACTATGTCAATAATATTACATCTCCTGGCTTATTTAATAGCGAGGCAATCTGTTGACACTCAAGCTATGTTGAAACAGCCAGACTTTCATACACCATTTTTCTTGTAAGCAAATGCGTTAGCAACTTTACAATGTCTTGAGATTATCTATTTTAAATTATTTCAAACCTAAATAAATAATCTTCTGATAGTTAAACGGAAACTAGGAAATGTTTTTCTCAATGCAAAGGTAGGAAGTGATAGGGCAGCAGTAATGGTCAAGAGAAATGGTGATAACATAAAAGCACTGATATCATGGACGCCAAGTGCATGCCACTACTCCTAGTTCAAAAACTTCGAATGTAGACAAATGTATTCATGCAAACTACTCATTGGTGTATTGCTCTGTTTATACCCTTCATTTTGGTATGCAATACATGGGGATTAGGGTGTCGTATAGAAATATGTTGACCTAGTAAAATAGGTGAGATAATCCGTTACATAACGTGAATTTTCGTGATAAATTTTCAATGCAATGGTTTAAAAAAAACCCTCTCCAAAATACATTTGTGTGTTGAAGTCGAGGAAAACCATTTTTGGGATGAAAAACAAATGTTTTAGGAACACTCTGGTGCCAACTCTCATTAGTCCTAAATTTCAACCTGATCTTGGTTATTTTTTAATCATTACAGCAACATGTGTGCGTTTTTTGCTGAACGCTCACAAATCCTCCATACATAACCTATTTATTAACTATATATATATATTAAATACTTGACACCATGAAACTTCTATTGTTTTTTTTTAAAGTCACCCTGGGTGTCAAACTTTTACAGTAGAGTACTTATTCTAACCTTAGGATAATCAGTATTTATAACATAAATCTTGGCTTTGAGGGGTTTTCATGATTAAGGTATTAACTTTTTTTTTTTCATTCCATGCAGGCGTATCTCAGACACAGCTATTCAAAGTGTGGCGACTGTTCCAGCAACGAAATGCTGTGGATAAAGATGAGTGGGCGTGAGTGATCCCTGTCTGAACTAGATCGGCATTTAAAACCACTTGATGGTTGACGGCATACTTGAATATGCTCATTGTAGCTAAATTGTCACTTGAAATGCACCTGTAATGTAGATATGAAATGCTTGGACCTCATCATGCAAATTTTTGGCTGGTTAGCCAGATAATTCAGGCATTCAGTGCCACCATCTGTAAGCCAAAGTTAGTACTACTGGATGCTGCAGTCAAGCATTTTAGGGTTTCTCTATAAAAATTAGCGTAAAATCCTCCGTGAGATCAAGAGAAGAAAGAGGGGTGAGTGTGGGGGAGGGAGGGCTGAAGAAATCTTATGATCAGTAGACAGTTGCGTCATTTATTTATTTATTTTTTTTATTTATATTGGTACTGTGAGAGGAGGGGAATCGTCTTGTGCATTGTCTTCAGAAATGGACCATTGGAGGATAAATTTGGAGACGTGCTGGAATTGGAATATTATGTTTTCAGAGCAAGAAAAAAAAAAAAAAAAAAACAATAATAGTAAAGAAATAAGTACAGTGGTCTCCGTCAAAGAACCCTCTGCCTAAGAGCCCGGTTCACCTAAGAACCTGCTACTGCTGCAAAACGGAATTTTTCCTCTATAATTTACCCCTTTAAGAACCCGCTCTGGACACTCCAAAATAAAAAAATCTGTCTAAGAGCCCGCTGTCGGAACCAGATACCCGAGTACTTATGGTTTAATTCCACATCATACTGTCCACTTGAGACAAATGCACAGTGCTAGATGTGCAGTAAAATGGGGACGGGGGTGGAGGGAACAGGTAGAGAAAGGAGAGGAAGTGATGGTTGATGTATGTCTACATAATCAGGCCACGTTGTTGACTAACCTGTAAACATTTCTTTGTTTGACAACACGTGGTGACGGCACTTGTGATTGGATTTGTGGATAAGGAGGTGTAAGTTTAGCCTTCTGACTGGTCAGCTGTTTTGCTCCTTCGGTCGGTCTGTAAATACTTGAGTCATCCGTGCGAGTATCCGCGGGCTGGTATAGCAATATCATGTTTTCAACATGGATACCGTTATGTGAAAACTCACACGGTGTTTAAAGCGCTTGGTAGAATTGATGTAGCTATACGCTAAAAAGATCAGGAATTGCTACATCTAATTGTAATATACACGTCTAGAAAAGAAGGCGATACTTATTTGCACAGATAAATCTTAAACTAACGGTAACGATCAACTAATCATAGTAGTGAAGACAGTCTGTGGTCAGATAGGTTTGCTTAACCCGTCCGCCTAAGAGCCCGCTTTTTTGTCTCCCGATTACCAGGTTCTTAGGCGGAGACCACTGTAGGCCTACTAATACTAATCATAGTCTCCTCACCTGTGTTTCTAGATTTCCTTGTGATGATCCAACTCTTTTACTAGTCATGACATTTTGTTTATTGTTTTTGTTTTGTTTTTGTTTTTTTTGCAGGTGGGTGGATGCTTTTTCCTATTTTCATATAGGTAAAGATGGCTTAGTTCATAAACACAGGATCGACCGGGTGAGTGGTACCTGACAAAGACAACTGGAATTCCTTAAAATTATAAACTTTTTTGCTGCTAGCTAAGCATTTTATCTCTCATATGTTAAGTAGGCATTGCAGTGAAAATTTGCAAGTTTATGACAATGAAAATACGTGTCGCCGGAAGAGATAAGCATGAGCTTCCTATGATTATGCTTTTATGTTGTTCAACATCTTGATTAGTTACCCAAGATTTTTTTTTTTTTTTACATTTAATTTTTGGCCTGAAACCTGCTATTTTTTCCCATGCATTTTGTAATAATTTTTGGACCAAAACATATTTTGAAGTCTAAATTTGCTTATAATCAATATATTTGCACAAGTTTTACAGCATTTTGAATAAATTGATGTACCACATCACAATCTAAAAATGATAATTGTTTTGAAATCCTCAGGAAAGTATTTATTTATCATCATGTACCTCTCATAGGCCCAGCCGAGAACACAATTTGTTTCACATTTGCTCCTCTGACTGTCCAATTTTCACAAACAATACACCAATTTTTCTGTTTTGACAGTGAGAATTCTATCAATAAAGTAACTAAGAATGCATGTCTCCATTTCTTGGAAACTTAGAAACAGCAAATCAAATAATCGTAAATACTTTAGCAAGCAATATAGTATAACCAGAGTGTAATGGGAGATCGTCGTGCTCAGTCCTATTACTTCCCTTTACCAGACAAAAGAGGGATTTTATGAGCAATGGAAAGAGGAAAAAAAATCATTTTTGTGTCATATGCTTGAAACATACACCATGAAACATACACCATGAAAAATTCCGGAAGAATTTTGATGTAAAGAGAATGTTTTCTTCTTTTTTGTTAAAATATCCATTTTCTTTTTTTTTGTTTTTTTGTTTTGGCGACCACTCTTTCAAATGACAAGAAGTATAAGGATATTTTCCTCTTTACACTGCTTACTGAACACATCTTTTGTCTGGCAAGGGAAAGTAAATGGCTGGTCAAAATGATCTCCTCTTACACAAGTCTCTCTTTTGGAAGGGACAGATAATCTTTGAGGAAACGATCTCCCATTGCCATAGGCCAGTGTTATCCTGTTGCCATTCTAGGTCTCCATTAACCACTGACAATAAACGGACTCTGCTTTCAAATATATGTGGCAGTATCTGCAAAAAGGGCCCAGAGAACAGGGAGAAAAATGGTCAGAAATCGATTTTCCTACGTCATGGAGTTTTTGTCTTAAAAGCTTCATTGACATCTAAACTGTTAGTTCACAAAAGATTTTCCCGATCAAAAGCTTATAAATAT
>JBCAUA010007035.1:0-13335 GCA_038406235.1 Peronia verruculata | reverse complement strand
TCTGTCTGTCTGTCTGTCTGTCTGTCTGTCTGTCTATCTATCTATCTATCTATCTATCTATCTATCTATCTATCTCTATCTATCTATCAGTCTGTCTGTCTGTCTGTCTGTCCGTCCGTCCGGCCGTCCGTCCGTCCGTCTATCTATCTATTTGTCTGTTTGTCTGTCTGTCTGTCTGTCTATCTATCTACCTATTTAAATTTTATATGTAGGTGTGTGGTTTTGTTTGTAAAGATTATATTTCTAGTATTCATCTTCTCTAACCATCATGATCACAGTATAATAATCAAATCAGTCGGCTAGAATGTCTTGCCTCATTTCATCACGTCTTTCAACCTCCTGTGGAGTGGTTATCTAGAACTAGAATGTTGTTTGCTGTGAACGAGGGACGGTAACTCGTGAAATGAAATAGTATTGAAATTGATACTGTAGTTAACAGTAGCTTCCCTTGAAACTGCGTCATCACAATTTGTGTACTACGCCTGAGTTGTTGTTTACATTCAAAGCGACCGTGGTTTTAATAACAATATTTACCTGAACGAAAACATGGATGCGTATAATTTCTACCTATCTACCTTTCGGTATATTATGAATGCTGTTCCACATGAGAAGACTACGTGGTGTGACATATTCAAGTATTTGCCATGTCTCCGCCAAATGGTCTCCTGTTCTGTATGCGGAAATATCCTCTTGCGGCCTCACGGACCAACTCATGGAGTGTGTTTGCATCATGTGTGCCAGGGTTGTCTTGGTGGTCGTATGAGACTGAAACCAACATGCAGTTGGTGTAAAGACCATGAACATTTCAAAGAAAACAAAAAACTGCGTGTTTTGATTTTGTGTTTCAAGCGTCTCTGTGCCTACGTTTTACACACCAACCTGGGGGCAGAGATTTCAAAAGCATCAGTGAATGGTTTTGGTAGTGAGGCTGACAAAACGATTCGTATACTTGAAGAAGCAGATCGTTTCCAAGATGATTATGAATTCACCCCGCCACCATCTGAGATACCCAATGTCTCAAAGTCAGCAGCTGGTGGCATAAAGTCATCGAACGGGAATGCCTTGGAGCCAGCTTCAAGTTATACTGTCCACCATCAGGATGGTAATGATCCTGCTACATCATCTGTGCAGCCTTTTAAACGTAAGCGTGGAAGACCCAGAACAAAACCTAGACTACCGATCATAGCAGTTCCTCCCAAAACTACAGTTTCCCAGCATGCTAAAAAGCTGAAGAAACGAGCTCTGACCGCTCAAGCAAAGAACACAGCAAAGAAAAACTTCCTGAAATCACTCACTGTACCCAGAGTTGGTAGAAAACCCAAATCATTACAAGATAATACAGGACTTCTTATATCGCAGCGTCCACACAGAGATAGATCAGGAAAATCAAGTGTCGGCCAGCTTTGGCGAGAAACATTTGTGGAAGAAATTCCATCAGAATCTTATCCAGATTCAGGTATTGAAGTTGGAAATTCCTCGGATCATGACCACTATTCACAACCGCCCCTATTGACAAAATTGGTGGATGGTGAGAAGGTACAGCCCTCCTCTCAGCCTGATATGTTCTGCAAAGAAACACGGCATCACAAGTACTTTGATAATCCATCAAAGGAAACAAATGGGAAGGACATAAATAGTAGCAACACAATGGGAGACACACAGGGACAACCTCCAATATCTTTGATGGACTCAAAGAGAAAATATCATGTTTCAAGGCCAGGACCCTCACAGAAATCAGCCAGTAAAATGAGGAATGTGACTTTAGCACCTGGTAAATCATCTGCACTAAGAACTGGTTTGTCAGGCTCAAGGTTCAGAAAAAGTTCGAAGGCTGGATCAACAAGATCAGCAAGTCAGCGTACAGACATTTGCAAGTGTGCGAGATTTAAACAGCCCAATCAGCTGACATGCTTCGGACAGAAATGCCCGTGTTACAGTGAAAGAAGAGCATGTGTGGATTGTTTTTGTAATGGATGTAAAAATCCCTTAAAAGTGTCAGATGCGGCTCCACTTTTAATGCATGTTATTAAAGATGGAGATGCCCTTGATAGCAGTCTGGACAGGAGCATGCCCCGATTGTCTCCTATTCCCAAAATATAATTCAGTCCATTGTTGTTTGCAATGATCAGCATGAAATGGAAGGCAGAAGATTTAGGAAGAAAATTATCAATCATAAATGAAATGACTCTGTTAAAAAAAAAAAATAAAAAACCTGAATACCTAGTACTAGTACTAGCAGTTTGTACTGTAAGGAATTTTTAAACTCTTTTCATGCTAAGCATCTAGATACAGATGATTGCATTTCTGCAGCTGTTCTGATTATCAGTGCACACGTAATCTATTGTAATTTGTGTTGTTTTTGACAGCTGCCACTGCTTACAGTTGTTTGATAGTCTTAATAACTCTTTAGTCCTTTTTTTTGTGTGTGTGAGTCAAAATACAAAGGTTGTGGTTTGATCACCTATTTAATATCAGTTTTTAAAAATTTTCCCAGGTTACAATTCACTTCTAAAATGCTCTGATACATTGTGGAAAACCCTTCAGTGTGGAAAGAATTTCAAATTCAAAGCCTTTTTTATACCCAGTATCTTTCGCTTTCCTGAACAACTGTTTCAAAATTGATGAGTTATGACACATGCTGTATATTAAAGGCGGAATCTCTTGTGTTCACAGATAGATCACAGTTACATTTTGGTTGCTTGCATTTGTTGTTTATACAAATTTTAATTTTTTTTTTCTCTCTCTTTGAAAGTTGTTATGTATTTATTTACTGTACAATTTACAGTGTCTCAGTAATATTATGGTGAAAATGTGCACCTTTTAATGTAGTGATGATTTTCTACGAATCGTTCCAGTTTTATAATTGTTTTCAGTTATTTTGCTGTTAATTTTTAAGAGTGACATGCGTTAGTGTTCGTTAAGTAGCTATTGGTGGTCGACTGTTCCTTTACTTTAACATAGAAAGACCTACTCAGTTGCTTTCAGATTAGTTGAATCCTACAACTGACAAGAGATAAAACCTTTAACAGGGGGGTTGATAGATTATTTATGTACAATTGACACTTCAAGTAGTAATTACTCCCCCCAGCAATGTCTTATAATAATCAATATGAGATATTTTGAGGTGGGCCACATGAAGCGGGGAACCATCACTCACTCATGGATTTGTTATTGGTGTCTGAATGAATCGTTTGCCAAGACCGGCCTGTCATGTGCTATCATTCATAGCAACATCTGCTGTCATGTGACTGACCTCAGAATATTTCATTAATAGCTTCTCTGACATTTCTTTTTTTTTTTTTTAAAGGGACAACAAGAAACGTGATTGAAAGCAATGAAATAAATAATTTGAAATTTTATAGGACATGTTTGTTCAATTTAGAATGGTTTGTTTGGCAAAGTATTTATATGTTAAGATTTTGTCATATAATATGTGATGGGGACTGTTTTAGCTTAGAATGATCTTGGAGGAATCCCGGAGATTAGCTGGCAGATTATATGATTATCAAAAATTTTACTTTGGAATTTAATATCCATGTATTCATGAGGTGTGGTCTTTGAATCATTTTTATGCCCACTTGTTATCAATTTGCCACTGTATAGAAACTAATTATTCTGGCCATCTGTATCAATGCATCAACCCGTCCATTTCCTCATGCCCCATGTGTTCATTTGTTCTTTCGTGGAAAAATTTTTGTACCATAATAGATGTCACTTTCACTGCTGTTCTTGTTCTTTTCCACCCTGGTAAGAGTCTTCACCGTAGATCTTTTGTACTTTGACACTCATCATGCACATTGTAATTTAAAGCAGAGACCAAACACTCTAATTTTATTAATTTTTTTTGTTTTTGTTTAATGTTCTCAATTCTTTTTTCTTTTTTTAGAATGTTTATTTTTTTTCATTCTTGTTGAAAATCATTAATTAAAGATAAGTATAAATTTGAGGCCTTGGAATGAGATAAAATGCACAAGATGCAGGTGCATCGTTATGTTTTTTTGTGATAGAAGCCATTTCATCCACCAACTAGTCCAAATCTGAAATACAGCAGTTCAGCAAGCAAATTACATCTTGTTCTCGGTTACAGAACATTGGCAGAAATTATAAGTAAATAAATTGGTTCTTGAACTTTGATTCTGCATTTCCAAGAGAAGTAATGCTTTGATCCCAAAATGAAGCCAAGGTAGATTGTATCTGAGCTTTGCTGCATAAGTTGAATCTATTGGATTCGTATAAAACTGAAGTTTGTTCCAGTTCACCATGGTGTACTTGTCATGGCCACATTCATAATTAGAAAATGGGTTGCAATTTTTACCTTTTAAGTGCGCATGTGAAACAGAATGAGATGGCATTTGTTTAAAGTTGTTTTTGATGTTGACAGTTGTGTGTTTTTTTTTGTTTTTGATTACTTTTTTCGGAATCTCAGTCAGTGTAACCAGAAAGATTTAAAGACCAAACATTTATGTAAAGATTACAACCAGAATAATTCGTGTGGTTGATGACTCTGTTGTAATAATAGCACAGGGGTGAAAGACTGGAGTTTGTTGTGTTACTGAAATTGCATTTTGACGTTATTGTTGTGAAGGAGATATGGAGCTGTTAAAATTTGCAAGGAAGACAAAATGAAAAAAAAAAACAAACAAAGAATGTATATTATATGCTATGCTCAAACATGAATTTGTCAAACTCAAAAGTCAGCTGCTCCATGAAAATTATTCCTTTTTCACATTCTTCTTCTTTCTTAACAACTGTTCTTGAAAACTAATTATGTTCATTTTCTTCTCACTTTGTTCTGAGGTTCCTCTGTAAATCCATCACTCATGTTTTATGTGCTGGCACTTGACCCATGGCCAGATATACAAATACATGTATTTTCCTGTGACACAGTTCAGAGCACAGTGAGCAGCTGTTTCACACTGTGTCCCTGTCAGTGTACAATACTTTGTCCCAGCATTTTTCTCTAAGCATCAAAGAAGTCCAGTAATGATGGCTGGTAAAGATTAGGTGTAATGATAAATCAGACTTGGTCAGTAAAGATTAGGTGTGATGATAAATCAGACTTGGTCAGTAAAGATTAGGTATGATGATAAATCAGACTTGGTCAGTAAAGATTAGGTATGATGATAAATCAGACTTGGTCAGTAAAGATTAGGTGTGATGGTAGATCAGACATGGCCAGTAAAGATGAAGCATGATGATACATCAGACTTGATCAGTAAAGATTAGGCATCGTGGTAGATCATACTTGGCTGGTAAAGATCAGGTGTGATGATAAATCAAGACTTGGTTGGTAAAGATTAGATGGCATGATAGATCAGACTTGGGTGCTAAAGATTAAGCATTGTGATAGATCAGATGTGGCTGGAAAGATTAGGCATAATGTTAAATCAGACTTTTTGGGAAACCGTAAGTAAAGTTTGGCAGTAACTTAAAATGCTTTTCTGGAACTTGGAGAGTTATTGAGAAAAATCCATGCATGTAGCTGTCCCATCATTAATACCTAAATTAAAGCATATGAAATTTTGTTGTGCTCACCTATCATCGTTCCAATAAAAAAAAAGAGTGCAATGTGGTGTAATCTGATGTCATAAAATGTTCTCTACCCAGATATTGGGCTCCTATAGATCAGTGTTTTTAGATATTAGTGCCAGCTGAAAGAATGAAGAAAGTGGTGTGTGGCACTATGAGTTCAAAATAGTAAAAGTGAGTAAAATCTGAAGATTTTACAAGCAGCCAGTGGACACCTTGAGTGAAGTATGCGGGCAACAGACCCAGATTTATTCAGAGAGTTGTCTTTCAGTCTCTTTCTCATCGTGGCAGTCTATGATGAGTATTCAGTCTCACATGAGAGAGAACTTAGGAAATCATGTTTGATAAATTTTTATCAGAGAGGTAAAAAGAAAGATTCCAGCGGAAGTCGTGGGAGTCATTTTTTTTAACTCTTGCCAAGCTCAGGCGTGGGAAGTAAGATTGAGATCTATAGTTTGCAGCTCTGTGTGACCCGGTCCTTTTTAAGTCCCTTAAGATTGGAGGAAAGTGGAAGGCTCACCTTTGGGCGAATAGCATATATGTTGAATATTTATTCACTCCAGCCTTTGGTTCATTTTTGCTATGCTGTAATTTGGGTGACCCAGTCACATTTAGATCGATGTGTACAAATGTAATTTAATGGGATGCGTTGTCACAATGTTACGAAGTAAAAGTGTTAATGTACATGTACAAGTACATAATTTTAAATTACAATGTTGTTGAAGTGTTGCATATTCATTATTAACCCATATTGCTGGAGGTTTCCGATAATGGACAAACATAATGTTACTGACTACATGTCATCATCGTTGATGGCAACATTTTTGTTTTTGTTTTTGGTTTATCCTTGTTTTGTTGTTATTTGGACAATGCCTGTAGCCATATTCATTACTCTGACAATATTGTTGACCACTTGTTGTAAATTATTTTATATTATACATTCATCTGGTTCCCTGTTGTTGATTGTGCCAAACATGCATTGCGCTTGTTTCTATTTCCATTAGAAATAATTTGTTGTGCGTCGGGCTGAAATGGATGGGACGTTGAAGAGGATGTTATTGAGAAAACTGCATCTCGCAGATTGTGAGGTCACAGGAGTTAGATCAACTTCCCAGCATATCTTGACACAGGAGAATCATAGCTAAATTTTACTGAATCAGATGCAACACCACCGGTACAATATCATGTGGAAAAGTCACACTTTTTTTGTCTTGCGTTTTTTTTTTTCTTGACAGTGAATGAATTTTTAATGCTCCTCCCCTGTGAACTTATAAATATATATTTCAGTGTTAACTTTGCAGAAATATACAGGCTGTCCCAAAATAATGCATACAGTCTTTAATTCATTATGACAATTCAGTTTATTGATTTCACTTGTAAATACTAAATGAGTTTGATACAAAAGAAAGAGCGCACATGGATTTAAAGAATTTGAGCTAAAATATGTACAAAAACATTGTATCAATCTTACAGTAAATTGAACTGTTATAACGGTTCAAAGAGTGTATACAGTATATTTTGGGGCACCTTATTTTGGGACACCATGTATATTTCTGGAAGGTTACATGCACCTTGGTTTTAGCAATGATTAACAAACTGATTGACCATTTTTTCACTACATTCAACTGGGATAGCAGTTTATTTAGTTTCAGCTGCGGTTCAAATTGCAACAAGAATTTTTTTCATCAGCAGAGAGGAAAATGGGTGAGCTGTAAAGTGATATGAATAATTCTGTATTCTCAAAAAAAAAACTGACACTGTGACATGATCTCAATGGTGGCGCTTCAAAATGTTTTTTTTTTTCACTGAGTTCAATCATACCTCCCATGACTGATGCCAGTTATCCCTATAAAGTTCACATTCGTTCATTTCACTTGGACGCGTTGTAATTGTTTTCGGTAATATTTGATCTCCATATTTCCTGATTTTTTTGTTGTTATGCCATGGAGATGGAACAAATGTTACTTCCCGATTGTTACTTTTAGTGCTACAATGTTATCTCTTGATGCCATGATCTAGTCCCTCATGTTCCGTACTAGAAATTGCTGTGACATCATCATCACCATTTTTATTATTGGGCTTGTTATTGTAATAATTTAGGGATAGTTTGAATTTATACAATTCAAGTTTACATGTTAACATTGGATAACTGCCTCCAGGTAGTTGAAAGACATAACCAGGGTGAAACTGAAACATTTTAGCAGATGTTATCATCTGCATTGAATCAGGCTGGCAGTATAGTAAAGAAAGTTATTTCATTTTTAACCAATTTAGCACCAACAGTGATCTTTAGGTATGAAGAAGCCAAAGTTATAAATGAAGAACATACATTATCTGGTGATACCAGTCAACTTTGGGTCACCACAAATTTTCTGTCAGTTTTACTGAAAACACATTAGTTATTGTAATCTTGCTTCAAGGTTAATAACTTCATGTACGAGTATATAGTGGGTAAAACTTTTTTTACTTTTTCACATTAACAGATTGACATCCTGACTTGACATCCTGACCATGGTTTGGTGTGCCAGTTAATGGTACACATTATGTAGGTTAATGAATTTGCTGAAATTTGAGAAGATTTGTCGGTACCGTATTGGGTAACACAGTGAGATTAAAAACAGGGAAGTCAGCATGAATTCTGTCAAGCATTAACCACTTCACTTCTATGAATAGAAGGTACATGTAGATCCAAAGGTACAGGAAAACTATGTCCATCGTTAAATCATCACCAACAACCTGTTTTGATTCAGCGCTCTGATCACTAACCAGAGTTTTGCATCCGCATGATGCAGTAACTTTTGATGGACACGTCCACTGATGATTGCCATATGAAGTAGCATAATTGTAATGCGTTTCTTTATGTAGGAATTAGGAATTAGAACAACATTGAATAACCGTCAATGCCTTTGATTTGCTTGATGGAAAGTAGAGTAAAGACACTGCTTGTTTTGCACACAGTGGGTGGGACTGAATCAGGGTGGGAGGTAGCAATGGATGGACCTAGGGGGATTCACTTTATCACCAATGCTTAGCAGGACTGCAAAACTGAGATAGTAGTGAAGTGCTTCAAAAATGTTTGTGACAGATTCATTTCAAATAAAAGTGGCTTGGAAAATTAAACGTTTGTAGACTTTGTTCTTGTTAGTTATCTCTGTTGATGGACAAATTGTGACTCTCTTACCGACATTTGTGGGCCAATTTATTTTGTACTTCATTTTAGTTTTTGTAATATGCAGGTATCACATGCAGTGCACAAGGCACATGGCTTCTAGCATGTTCTGTTAGTCACTGAAATCATTTGAAAAACTTGATTAGTTTATTGCTAACAGTTTCTCTCCCATCAAAACTATCTATACTTCAATGCTAACAAGCATCAACCACCCATTTCATGTATGTAGCATGATGTAGTCTACTCCAAGACACATTTAGAAATCTTATTTTTAGAAATGTTTACGTTACTTTTGGAAAATGAAATGGAAAAACATCCTTGGTGAATGTTGGTGTTCTTTTATTCAGAATCTACAAAAGGATATGAGTAGGTTATACAATGGAAAAACATCATGAAACTACACAATAACTCTGACAGTGCAGGTTTTGTTAAGGTCATGTGCCCAGCACCATGGGAAAGTCCCTCTCAGCCTTGGCGTTATTACATGTTCAATACTTTGTTTTTGCATCTCTTCCTGGTGAAAGAATCAAGTGATCTATTTGTACATACACACATGTAAATGAATATTGTTACCTGTTGCCTCTCGACACTGAGTATTATTAATAATTGCAATTTGTATCCTGGAGTTCACAGGCTACCTAAGTAGACTATGTTTGTGTGCTTTTTATTTTGCCAGTTGATGGCATTGACAGACCGGTAGTGGTGGTCGTCCTGCCTTAGCCTTGGGGTGTAGACTGAGCTTTGAGAACAACATCATGCTCTGATTTTTAGTTGTGCGTGGTGGTATTTAGTTCATCTTTGCTGCTCTCATTTGATTGTTTTTATTTGAGTCTTCTTTTTAAATTGGATTTAATTGCTGTTATTGTCACTGTTGTTATTGTTATTACCAATATTTTTGCACATCTCTTTATTTGAAATTCTTTTTTCAAGTTTCTCCATAGTTCCATAAAAGCTGTTTCACTTTTGCGAGTGGTAGCAGATGTCATTTTTAGAATTTTAGGACATTTTTAAGTAAAATTTTCCTCGTTCGCTGTTGAAAATTACTGAACTATGAAAGAAAATGAATTTCATGTTGAAAAGATCAACTTTATTTTCAATTTTTCCAAGAAATCTTAACTGAACTGAAGAGTAACAGATCAACTATATCATAGGCAGTATATTTCTGTTCAGTAAACTGTTTTTTCAACCCAGCTCTATTGTGAAGAGATAACTGATTCGGTTTGTAGTAAATTACAACACCTGCCAAGGTCATGTTTTGCTGTCAGTTACATTTAATGGGTATTTATTTTCACCCCAGTGGCTATGATTATGAATATTTGAACCACAACAAAACTTCATCAGAAGAATTTCTATCTCAATTATTTTTATTTGTAAGTGTTAAGAATGGAATACTTTGATTTGAAACAGTGATTTAATCTTTATTGTAGGACTCATGTTGCAGTCGTGGAGTGGCTGAGCGGAGAGAGTCAATGAAACTTTTCTCATCTCGTGAACAAATAAATTAGTCATGACAGTTAAACTTCAGTGTTAGGCGATATATGAAGACTCCAGTGGAAAAACCATATAAGTCACATTATCTACAAAAGGAGAGAGACCACAAATTAAAGTTTAGTAGAAGTCTATAGTTTTTCACTGTAGAGCCTGCGTTTTTAAAGACTCTTTTTAGCGTAACTTATCTGGTTTTTCCGAATTCTTGTTCCGATTAATAGATTTTAGCGGTATGCTTTATAGCATTTGGGCAATAACTCATTTTTCACAAAAATGTGACTGATCTGGTTTTTCCACCGGAGTCTTAGTGCATATATGTTCAATGCTTGTCATTTATCTCATTGATATTTTTTTGACTAAATATACATTGTTGAAGTCCATGGTAATAATAAAAAAATTTGCGCCATATTTCTTCTGAGACCATTCCATTGTGGTACCGGAAAACAATATTACATATATGTGCAGTGGGCCTTTGGGTTACGGCCAGCTCGGTTTATGAAAAAACGGGTGTACAAACAAGATAACGATGTGTTATTTTGTGTTCTTTCTTGGTTTGTTAGTTGTGCATGCTTTTTAGCCCCAATTATGCCTCCGAGGAAGGAAAAAAATATTAATGTCAGCAGCTGTCAGGACCACATTTGAAATAAAAAAAGAGAATAATGTCTCTAATTAAGCATACATGTTAAGAATTGTGTATTCTTCATTTAGAAAGAAAAAAAAACACTTTAAGTGTGAAAATACCATATATTATGTTTCTCTGATGCTGATATTTATTCTTATTGCCATGTTTCAGTTTACAAGAGTCTCGGAACTAATTAAGTTCGTAGCCCGAGGGTCTACTGTAATAGCTTTGGTGTTGAAAATGTAATATATTGGCCTTTTGATTGTACATTCTGTTGGGGACGAATGAGTTAATGGAGTAAAATTCATTCTTGCTATATCTTGATGTTTGTATTGGTTCACCCACTCTGCGAAACCATCTCACGGAAGATATGAAAAATCATGTTTATATTAGAACAAAAGAGAAAATAAGTTTTTTTTTTTTTTTGAGAACAAATAATATTGGTTCACTCCAACACTGATAGTAAATGGCTGACTGAATGAAGATGCTTATGATGCTATCCATGTGTCACATTTTATGTCTTACGACCAGGGCAAATGAGTCGGAAGCCGCCCCGGGCAATGAAGATATATGGCTGTTTTTGGTCCTTTTTTTTGACTACTTTCCAACTAAGATACTATATATTTTTGGGGGGTTTTCACAAAACGACAATTTAACCCTCTTTAGTCTGAAAAAAAAAAGAAATAATTTGGTATCAAAGCCAGAAAATAGTTAGCCGGAAAATAGTTAAAAATGGTAAAAAACGGCTGTGACTTGAACTCACCTGGTGCGACTTGCTACTCATTTGCCCTGGGCGTAAGACATATATGTAAGTTCATGAACAAAAAGGTCCTTGATCTTGAATATTGGTGTATTGGAATTCAGAATTTATAAAAGGATGTGAATAGGTTATACAGTATTTATTTTCTGACTTTGTGATTTAGATGCTTTGTATGTAAATGTATGTTTTTTTTTTTTTTTTAAGATTCTGCCTGTTTTTGATTTTATAGATCAGTTAGGATTTTTTAGCGTTTGTTTTTCCTTATTTTTTCCAAAATGAAATTGGATGTACATGAAGCTGTACAATATTGTTTCTTTGTTTGTTGGTATTCATTTGTGTGAATAAACTGTACATGCAGGATTTTTGTAGTTGATGTTATTTTTATGTTGTTATTTGTTATGTTTAAAAAAAATCATTTTTAAAATTTTGATGCAGTTTTGTTTTAAATGAAATTTCACATAAAGTCAGATCAAGATTAATATAAGTCCCTCTATTGCATTCATTACATTCAAAAAGTTCATTACCACTAACCTATGATTACATTGAGAATAAGACAGCCTGAGATCGGCAAATTATTAATCATTTTCAGCCAGTGCCAATTAATGCACAAGTTAAAGCTATAACTACTACACCAGCAGGCAAGAATATTGACAGTTCCAAATCTGAGTGTGGTGTTTTGGAATCTGAGATAAATGTTAGTCTAGACTCTATTTGAGACGTGACACGATGAAATCAGGTGCTCGTCAAACTGGAGAAATCACATGTTCTTCAGCAGTGAATGAATTTTTAACGCTTTTTTTTTTTTTCATCAAGCCCTGAACATTAAACAAGTATGTAATGAAATGTACATGTAATTGTAAGGAGAAGAAAAAGAAAAGAAAAAAAAAAAAAGAAAAAATACACACACACACGCACGCACACACACACACACCCTCTATAAGCGCTCCCCCCCCCCCATTTTTCGTAGTAAATGTTACATGACTGACCCAGGACAAGTGAAAGGTTTTCAGGTAGGCCCAGGCTTCAGCATGGATTCCACCTGCAGGCGGTGAAAGCCTGCCATCGGCGGGATATCTCCCATGAAATGCCATCCTCGACATTCCAGGGGTGATAGTTTGTTGAGTCAAATTTAATGATGCAAGAATTACTACAGAGGTTATTTTTGGCATAACCGCGTCAGCTGTTTACTATGCATCCGTCAAGATACGGAGGAAACTCTTCTACGTAGAAAGTTTACGTACGCATTTGGTTGATTCAAGATGGAGTCGATCGTTGAAGAAAACATTGATCCCAATGATCTGAAGGTTTGCACATCTTGTGGCATTCATCAGACATTTGATTCTTGTGTTGTGATTTTAATTTCTTTTCATGTGCTTTATCATTTATTTGATCATGCCCGGTTTCAAGGGATAAATAGATCTATGTAGATCTAGACTCTAGATCTATCATCTGGTTGGGAGTCGTTACGCTGATGCTTGACTCAGCTACTCATGACATGCGATTTTGTTTGTTTGTTTGTTTGTTTGTTTTTCAACGCTGTAGATCTAAACGTTGGTGCCAGACCCATATTTCACTTGCTATTGTTTTTCGCCTCGTAAATATGTAGTCTAGATCTAGATCTAGATCTACTTGTCATAATCAAATTTTCTTTTGATTGTTTCAAGCTGATAATGATATTATAAAAAATTATAATTATATACAGTGCTCCGAAGTTCGCGCCTCTATTTTTAGCTATTCAGCCTAAATCTCGCGAAATCCCGTACCTGT
>JBCAUA010007024.1:0-13335 GCA_038406235.1 Peronia verruculata | reverse complement strand
CAAATTTCTACCCACAAAATTTCTCAGCAAAAATTGGCAGCTTCTAAAAGCCGAGATAATCCTATCTCTTAGGATTGGAAGGCTTAAGAAAAAAAAACAAAAAAACAACAACAACAACAACAAAAACCCCACATCCATACAGGAAGTCGCCTATTTACTTATATTTGTCTTTGGTAGTTTGGCTGTACAATCTGTCATCATCCAAATTCATATACACATTTTGCTATGCGTTTTATAACTTGTAAACGCGTCGTCCGTACAGTATTATATTATATAGTACATGTATCCAGTTTGATCAGCTTTTTTTTCTTGTAAACGTAGTCCCCGTGCTAGGAACAATACAGCCGAAATCATACTGATGAGCTGCTAAATCCCAACACAAACAAATAAACAAACAATATCCTGAATCGTAAGTTAGAAATAAGATAAATCAAAAACCTCCTATGAAGGAGAGAAATAAAATATCAGTTTCAAAAGTGTTGGAAGTGATGATGCTAACGGACATAGGGTTCCAAGTTAGTTCAAGTAGATGTGGATTGGTGAGTGCATCTCTGCGCATGGTATAGGTTTGTTTAGTAGCAAGATTCGAATGTGTACTTGTACTCTAAGCAGATCCATTTACATCTACATGGCTACCATATTCGTGCACACATCTGTCTGCCGTGTGTATGCAGATGTGTTTTCAACACTGTTTTGTGTATGTGAATGTCGGGGTGCATCACTGCACTAAGTATCTCGTAATAACAGAGCTGCCAACCTGATAGTCCCACTAGGTTCGGCTGAAATTCCCGCAGGTAACATCACAAACGATGTCTCTTTCATCTGTTTCACATCAAACATCAGCAGTGCTTTTTGATGTCGTGAGAACCAAAAGCAAGAAGAAATGCAGGGTTGAAAATGACGAAGAAACAGCCAACTGTTGACTTGAATACCTTGTGCACGGTATTTATTGGTAGTTTACAACACAGGTTAAACAGCAGCATAGGTTGAAGTAAGGTCATTACACTGATGCCCCAAGCTTTCTAAAGTAGCTACCGTACATTTACTTCTTATAATAGACTTTTACTTTCAGTTCTGAAGCAGGCAGGAATCTCTCCTTCTCTTTTTCTTACCCCCATCTCACACCAATTACTCACTCATGCATTATTTTATTTACTTGTTCACGCACCTATTCATTCGCACCTCACACGCTCACCCATTCTTCATTGCACTCACTCACTCACTCACTCACTCACCGATTGAGAATAAAAGAAGGAGTCGGGTCTAAACGATATTTGGAGTCCCAGAGATAAGCGGTAGCCAAGCCAAGAATATAATATGGTCGGTTGGTTGTCCGTCGGAAGCCGACAAAGACGGCGACTGGGTGTCAGTGTGGTGGGCAGCCCGAAGTTGGAAGAACACAAGCTCCCAAAAGTGACACAGATATGGGTTGTTGGGGTTTTGGTTTTGTGACTTTTCTCCCTGGTGACGGCCAGACATTATTATCTTCTGTCCTTTTAGTAGCCATCTCTTGCTTTGGAGTTGAAAAGCCTCCAGGATGCTCCATTACTCGCAGCGGCCTCTAGCTCAAGAGTGTTATCATAAAATACCAGCTACTCCATGTCTCACGAACCAAGTGCTCGGTTTTCCCTGTCCTGGCTCATACACTATTCTCCGTTCAGTGAAAGACGTAATGATTGCCTTGAAACAACGCAATGCCTCATTAAAATTTTTCTTTTTATTCAGCATATTTCTCTCGCATGGAAAGCCCACTCCTTGTAGCTACACTTAAAAAAATAAATAAATAAATAAACAGACCTTTCGCTAATGTGATAGCTCATTGATCATTTTTTTTCTTGCTGTTTCCTTCTCAGGTACTGCCCGTCTATTGAGTCGAAAATTCTCAGATTCACCCAAAAGACACATCAAATTTGGCTGGAACCAGAAGGTGAGCAATTTATAAATTGTTGAGTGAGCGAGTGAGTGAGTGAGTGAGTGAGTGAGTGAGTGAGTGAGTCAGTGAGTCAGTCAGTCAGTCAGTCAGTGAGTCAGCCAGTCAGTGGGTCAACGAGTCAGCCGCTAATCAGTAAGTCAGTCAGTCAGTCGATCGGCCGGTGGATGGTTTAAGGATTCATCAGATATATGATGCGAAAAGTCTCACAGCAAGATACGAAAGCAATTCGCCCAAGAAGCCGTTCCGGTGCCTGAACTGTGAACGGCATTGCCGATCAAGATTCGGCCTTGCAGTCCATAAACATGCTCGATGAACTTTAAATCATCATAGTCATCATCGATATCGATCGATCGTCCAAGATATTGTGTGACCACACACACGCTAACTGATACTTGAGTGTGCTTGATATAATATGATGCGACAACTGGTTATGAGTTCCCCTTATATAAACTCTGATGACTTGCTAGAAGATGGGTGAAATCTGACATGAACTTTTAGTGGAATGCCAGATCATGGTGACCTTTGAATGACTGGGTCATTCCATCAGCAGGTAATATGTTAAATATAACCTCAGCCAGGCAAAACGACAAGGTGAGGCGTGCCAACTGCCATGCTAGAGATGGCACATCTGGCCCAGGATGGCGTAATAGTGGCAACAGACAGGCAATGAATGGCGGTACAGTTATGAAAAATATGACTTGGTGATTGAGTCAATGAATGAACTAAACACATCGCCCAAGCCCGTCAGGCTGAGGCCACACATCAAGCGATGAGCTGTGGTGTGAGCTGCGCAAAGATTACAGCAAATACAGCACAAGTTAATGTGGGCGTAGTCTAACACAAAGATGTCGTTTACAGGCAACTACTTGTAAGATCAGATCAATGTCCTGTTTCATTCATTTGCAACTCCTTCATTGCCTTCCTTTCTCGTTCTCCACCGATCTCTTGGTTGGGGAGCATGGATTTCAGATGGCCAGTACAGAAGAGAAATAACTCCAGAATTGCTAATGTTTTTCCTCTATTTGCCAGATTGTCTCCCCTGATTAGTTGACCCTGGGCACGGGATAGAGCGGAATGGTAGAACGCAAGATTTCGGAAAAGAATTCAACGCGGAAGTACAGTCGGGTGTTTTCCTACATCATTAAATCATTGATACTACTCACTACTTTTATTATTTGGAGGACAGCTAGGTTTAACGGGCTATGAGTCTGTCACTCATAACGAAGAATTTTGGCTATAAAATTCTTGTCTACCCAAACAGGGGGTCAAACCAAGAAGTGAGTCAAACTTTCGGCCGAGGTAAGGCCAAGGTTATGGGTAGATGGAAATTCCTGGAATATTGGTGAATTCTATTGCGAATGCTTGAAATGGGACTTGTTCTGAGGAATTGTGAAGGGCTGGTCCTAAATTTGTCGTTACAATGTCAAGGCTTCTGTGATGATAGTATGCAAGAAATGGCTATTTGCTGTGTGTACTATAACGATTTATAAAATAATTATCATGCTATAGTATGGTGTGCTCAATGGTATGGAATTCCAGGATAAAGTATGAGATGCGAGTTTATGACCTGATCAGCCACTTGACACATCTAAGTGCAGGT
The DNA here is from genome assembly GCA_038406235.1 of Peronia verruculata. Lineage (NCBI taxonomy): Eukaryota > Metazoa > Mollusca > Gastropoda > Systellommatophora > Onchidiidae > Peronia > Peronia verruculata. The sequence goes on along the minus strand of JBCAUA010007024.1, from coordinate 9,802 downwards.
ACACACAGACTCACACACCCATTCACAAATATATATATATATATCATTCGCTCCATCTGGCCCACGTCTGTTCCCCCTTATAGGTCTGGAGAGCCACGTGATCTACCCTCAGGGTATGTCGTGCACCATGCCAGAAGAACACCAGCTCAGGATGATGCAGTCTATCCCAGGCCTGGAGAACTGCCAGCTAATCAGACCAGGTAAGCAAAAAAAAAAAACTGCATAGGCAAAGAGGTGGCAGCAGTGATAGAATGTGAAGATGGGGATCAAGGAGAGGGGGTGTCATCAATCGTATGGTTTCTCTTGATCAGTGCTTTGTAACCTCTCAAAGAGGTAGATATCTTCTAGAATATTCAATTTTTGGGGTAGTGAAGGGGAAGGAGGAAGTGTGCAGAAGGGAGCAGAAAACAGGACTGTCCAGTTGGTTGGCAGATAGTGTTACTGTTCACTTCATTTTGTTTGACTTGTTGCACTCTCTCATGAATCTGTCTGTCTATTTGTTTTCTTATCCATCTATCTCTCTCATGTGTCATCCCTAGCTTGTGTGTATTCCTAGAATTATGAATATTACATTATTATATATTTGATATTATCATATTGCATGTACCAGTTTGGGTGCAGTTTACAAAAGTAAGTCTTTGCAGTACATAAATAGTGTGATTGTATGTTATTCTACCACTATACCTATGGATATCTGCACCAATGATGGCCCTGTATGTCCCCACTGCCAGGCTATGGTGTAGAGTATGACTATATGGACCCCAGACAACTGAAGCCTACTCTGGAGACACACCTAGTGGCCAGCCTGTTCTTTGCAGGTCAGATCAATGGAACCACTGGCTATGAGGAGGCTGCTGCCCAGGTAAAAGACACACTGATCCCTTTTCTTATCAGTTGTGTTAATTTGCCTTTGATTCCATCATATCAACAAAGTAACCCAAGTAACAGAATGCTAAAACCATTTATGTGACATTACATTTGGTAATTTGACATGTTTTTGTTTCATCCACCACCATGTTTTTAAAGACAGAACTATATATCATGTACCAAAGAAAATTTGTTAAATACATGTCCATTCACTTAAGTAGGATATTCACACATAAGGTTTAATGGAAGATGTGGATAAATTCAAATTTAGGTGATGAAATAAAACAGAAGAACAGTTAATGCAATTGCCATATTTTGAGGGAAGACAAAAGTGTGTCAGAGCTTATGAGGGAAGATGCCTAACAATGCAAGTTACTCATCGGCATATGAGGAGTGTGTGCAAAGAACAGAAATATTCACATATTGTGAAGTAAGAGACTTCTCTAAGTTAAAAAGATTGAAGACTCACAGTTCTAAGTCAGTACTAAAAACTAGGATAAGTCCCTTTGTGTGGCTGTGTTCATGTTTCAGAAAGTTATACATAAATATTTCTAATCTCTAGGAAAAAGGAGGGGAAGTTAATATATTGACACGGTTATGCACATGTGACATCACCATCATGCAAACAAGTGCACAAAATATTGCTGGAATCAAATTTACAACCATCAGTCACTGGAGAGCTTCTGTGTTTATTCTGTGGGAGACTTATAAGCTGTTAATAGTGTTAGCAATGTATTGTAGAAATCTGTCCCAAGAGATGGAATCAGGTATCGATGTTCGGTGCATCAAACCTCTGAAGTGCCATTTTTACTCAGAGGTTTGATGCGCCGACCATCAATATATATTACTTGCATAATGACATAATACATGTATCCAGTGCCCTTCCTTTCCCAGGCAAACCTGCAGTGAACCCCATGTTTATGGGCTTATACTGGCAGAAATCATTTGATGTACCCATATATATAGAGGCAGTTTATGTTTGCATTAATTATCATGTTTCCATCAGCATAAACCCATCAAATATCCATTTCAGTTTTTATTAAATCTTGTCAGATACTCCTTTTTTGTGAGATGTCTGGTTATTTTTCATAACATAAATCATCTTTAGCCTTTGACCATTTCTTATTCCTTTGGATTTGGATAGATTTAAATAGAAATTTGGGCTTGGTTAATAATGGCACTTTGGCATGATCACAACTACATTGTGCTAAGCAGAGCATGCGGTTGTCATGTTCTGAGAAAATAACAAAGGTGTTTTCTGAGACAAAAAATAGACAATTTCATCAGGTCATATTCATATTCATCAGGTCATAAGAAAATGGATAATTCATGTGATCCTAACAATATTCCTCCTTAACTGAGATCTGTGGGGCCCATGAAAAGATCTGTGTCATGATTTGCTGATCCCAATCTTTGCTTCATTCAATGTGATGCTATTGACCATTTGTCATAACATAACAGTAATGTAATAATAAAGCTACCATATATATATGCTAGTTATAAATGAGGAACACAAAGTCCATTTCTGTTTGTAAAGCTGTAGCTGTGTTATACTATCAGTTAGTGCAATTATAATGTAGTTGTTCTGAACACTATATTCTATTGGTGAAAACACATTGTGGATTAATCTGTACATATAAGAGAATAATAGTGGTAATAGCTAATTAAACTAACTTTTTGACAGATTTCTTTATGAAGAATGATAACTGAAGATGAAACAGATGAAACATATGAAATGAATAAAGAACAAATGACCCACAGTGATAGACATAGATACAAGTATGTACATATATGCTGCTGTCATTCTTGCAGGGGATCATAGCAGGCATCAATGCAGCATGCAAAGCCCAAGGCAAGCAGCCTCTGACTGTTAATAGGACTGAGGGCTATATCGGAGTTCTCATCGATGACCTGACCACCCAAGGCACCAATGAGCCCTATCGAATGTTCACTTCCAGGGCAGAGTTCAGACTATCCCTCAGGCCTGACAATGCAGACATTCGGCTCACACCTAAAGGTCAGTTGTTTTTTTTCAGGTTTGATTTTCAGTTTAGAGAAATATTAACTCAAATGATATCATTTGAGTAATGGAGTTGGAATTTCACCCAAATAGATAAGGAGGAATTGTTTTATTTGTCCATTGGGAAACATGTTGTGAAAGTTGTACTTGTACTGAAGTTGCTACCTTTATTGTTGTTCTGACCATGAATTTGTTCTTGTGTTAATTGTTCCAAAGATTAAGGTTATATTTATTGTATTTAGCTTCTTGTTTGTTTTTCTCCAAGCATGATAAAACCTTGTGGAACATCATCATTGTGTGTTTAAAACATGTTTCTTTTCTCCAAGCATGATGAAACCTTGTGGAACACCATCATTGTGTGTTTAAAACATGTTTCTCTTGTTTCTCTTTTCTGTCTTGCTTGGAAAATTTAAATTCGGAAATCTTTACCCTGTCAACCACATTGACTGGATATTGTGTACTGTTTGTTCATCAGTTTGCTGGTTTGCTTTCTCTTCTATATGAAGATTAAGTCACATTGTCTTCAAGCATTTTTCTGCACCTGAATTATTGTTATTGTCGTTGTTGTTGTGACTGTATTTGCCATATTGAATTTGGCGGAACTGTCCATACTGTGAAACTGTCACTCTAACATGACAACATTCCCCTCCCTGTGCAGGCTATTCTGTGGGCTGTGTGACAGAAGACAGATATGCCCACACCATGAAGATGAAGAAGGATATAGAGGACAACATGCAGCTGTTGATGGATATCAAAATGTCATCCACTAAATGGAGACGAGCACTGGGAGTACACCTGGCGTCAGATTCTTCAATCAGGAGGTATGTCATGGAAGTCATGAAAGTCAGTGCAAGGTAACAAAATTGAGTGCCAGTGAAATGGTTCAGGTGTTTCCCTGTCAAAATCTCTGTGGATTTTTTAGATAATGAAATTGGAGTCTTTCTCCACATATTATAATAGGGAATCCTTTTCCTATTAACATGAAAAATTTGAGATTTTAGTCTTTCCTTTTAACCTTTTTTTTTTAACCTTTCCACTGCCTGAAGATTAATTACAAGAATACATAGAGCTAGCTGGATTTAGCAGTTGCAAACATAGCCCACTTTTTATATAAAATTTCAGTAGTTGAAATGATATTTCATCCTCAGCGATTGGTAGAAGCCAGTGATTTTATGATAAGAGAGACGGTCATTTGAATACGTCTGAGTTCTGTCAGTGAAAGAGATAAAACTGCCTGAGATACGGCATTTGGACAACTTGTAAATTAAAAAAAAAAAGGGTTGAGTCAGTTTGATGGCGGAAGTAATCTAAGAATTGACAAAGAATGAACACTGCTCACCCATATCATATCTACATTGGTATGAATCCAGGAAAATGCCAAACACTTTGCATGAGCAATCAGTCTGAAGTTTGATGCTGCTAGCCCAAGTTACATTTTCACATAGCAGAATAGTTGCCTCTGAAGCTTTGAAATATCTTCTCTTTGAAACATGTCATTTATAGTCTTGGTGGTCAGGAGAAAGCTGCCCTAAAAATGCAGAAAACTGAGATTGTACAATCTTATAGGACCCCTCTCTTGCAGTCATCAGTGTGTAAAAGTTATACTAGTGGCATGTATCGCCCATATGATATTAAAATTTTCATATCTTTTGGTCAGTTATTATTACTCATAAACATATCCATCCCACTGTGTTAGATGCAGTATAGCAGTAATCGTGGTGATGCAATGTTAAATTCTAATACAAACAAATAGGAAAAAGTTTATTTCATAAACAAATGTGACATTTTACCATTAACTTCTCTTTTTTTGAGATGATTTCTAGGTATTTCAGCATTATTGTAAGTTTAACAAACAGTCAGAGTATGCCTTTGAAGCTAACTAACATGAGTAGTACATGGCATGTCACTGTCATTTTCTCTCACTAACTTTTAGTGGACAGGACATACTACGTAATCCTGAGGTTGGCATCAGAGATCTAGGAAGAGTTATACCAGAGCTCAGCCATTTCCAGCATGCCAGCAGGCAGTTGTTGGAACGACTGGAAATTGAAGGTAGGCTTGGGATATTTCAACGTCAACTATTATACAGGCGATTTGATAGGCATGATGGATCTCAGTTGAGATGCAGATTTTGGGTAAGGGAAAAAAAAGATGAATTTGCTGCAAAATTAGACAAAAAATTAATGGTTAATATTGGCATAGGAAATTAGAATAATAAACTGTTTGTGAAAAATGCAAAGCAATAAATATAATAATAATAAAATTAGTAAATTGTTGTTTACATCATTATTGTTGCTGACTTTGTTGTTATATTATAATTTGATACATATAGAAATATTTTCTTTATCCTGACAAATGCTACTAAGCATGAAATAAGTAAAACATGCAGAAGTACATTAAACAGTAGTAAACAAACAACACTGAATATGAAGAAATATGTAGATGTCAAATTGCAGCTGTAGTAACATTCTGAACTGCTTTCCGTTCGTGTAGTATTCTTGAAACACAGTCGATTTATATGTATTTCATTCTCATCCATGTTGATAGTGGATTACTTTTCAAAGCTGTTGCCAACTATGCTTTATCTCCTCAGCCAAATACAGTAGAGAAATTGTCAACCAGCTGGAGGAGATAGAAATTGTCAGGAAAGAAGAACAGATGCTATTACCTGACAATCTGGACTATTTCAGGTAGAATTTGGAGAAAAGAAACTATAAAACAAAGTCAATAATACCTGGTAAAGTATTTGTAAGGGGATAACTTTATTAGTCACTGCCTGTGTAGGTCAATATCTTCATATCAAAATATAGAGTTGTAATAAAATATGTCTTGCGACCAGGGCAAATGAGTTGGAAGTCGCCCTGGGCAGTGAAGATATACGGCTGTTTTGGGTCATTTTTAACTATTTTCCAACTAAGATACTGAATTTTTTTTTCACAAAACATCAATATAACCTTTTTAAATCTGAAAAAAAAAAAAAAAGAAATATTTTGGTATCATAATCGGAAAATAGTGAAAAATGGTAAAAAAACGGCTGTGACTTGAACTCACCTGGGGCGACTTGTGACTCATTGCCCTGGGCACAAGACATATTTTCCATGGGATCTGTAAATTACTGAAAAAACCTTTATGTTTTTAATTCTGATTTAAAACAACTGACATTCTTATGAAAAACAAAATTGGGATCTTGAAAGTGGACACAATGAAATTGTTTCTACCAACATGAACAAACAATTGCGTAGGCTTTTTTAGCATTATTCTAGAAAAATGTAAACACTGAGTGGGTAAATTTGCAAGACGGATTGACTGAAATACAATGTGAATAAAAAAATATACTGTGGAACCCTTACAACATGCCCACCTTTGGGACCAACACTAAAGATCATGTTGTCAGGGTGTGTGTTATCTGGGATCAACCATTTTTCTTGTCCAAACCCATGCTGACTTTTGGAAAGATGAAAAAAAGGCTTAGGGAATACATTTAACATAAAACAGAGCATACATTAAATATACATGCACAATACTTATTAAAGGGGTAATTGTATTAACCCTCCAGGTGTCAAATGGCCGATCTGGTCAAAGACTCGATAACATATTTAGCATGTTTCTAACACTTTTCCAGCCATCACACAGTGAAGTTGGATGGCACTGACATTGCATTATTGAGTGCATGATTTTTTATTTCTTAAATTAATATGAATAGTACCACCATGTCAGAAATCCTGCCTCTTCCACAGTTTTTATTGACATCTGCTGGGTTAAGCATACTTATTAAGCGCTTTTGCCCCATTAGAATTTTAATTTGAAAAGTTTTTGAAACTTGGTGAGTCGTGTACACGGCAAGATAGGACAGGTGATAGTGCACGATGCACGATAATTCCACAGGTCATCGGGGTATTGTAATGTGGTGTGTAGACCTATGACACTGTGCGGCACAGTCACAGTAGAAGTTGAAGACAGGGGAACAAGAGGTGGGTGTAAGTGAGGCCTAGGTTAACATAACATTATGACACTGACCACATGTGCGTATGAAAGGGGGTGAGAAGGGTGGGCCAACATATGGCTTATTATTAGTACTGTAGGCCTACTGGCAGCAGCAATGTGCAGGCTAGCGAGAAAGCAGGTTTTTCAATGCTCTTATAGGACATGGCTAGTGTGGATGACTGACAGCAGTTACTGTCCAAATAAACCGAATGTGCTATGCGGGTTGAACATGCAAACCCGAACATGTTACTGAAAATAAATTAGCATGTTTAAAGAAGGGTTGAAACCAGATTTTGTGAGAAGATTGTGTCAAATGGGAGATCATGTTATGTCGTGATTGTGCTAGCGAGGTTCCATTGTACTTATGAAAATGAGCACTGAAGTGTCTTCAAGTGAACTTAGTTTTACATAGTTTACTCACAACAAGTCTCAGCTGCAAAATTGTTATTATCCATCCCATACATTTTGGGGGAAGATCCTCATATCCCATACATTACAGAAGTGGAAGATTCTGAAATTGATATGATTATGTCTTATGTTTTATGTAATCAAAAGTCTGCAGATTCCACGTACCATTTCTTTTACCCCCATATCCAGTGTTAACTGGAACATAAGATTTAATGCAGAGCCATAATCCTACATACCTGAAAGATTCTGCATGTGACCCACCATTTTAATGAAAATCTGTAAACTGACAAATCATTTCACTGCCCCAGAATTAAATTGTGCTAACTACAATATAAAAACTGCTGTAAGATGGACAATTTAATTTTGGAGCGATGATTTGCTGTTGAAAACATTCTGGTTCATTCTGTTTATAACCTACACTTATTGAGGGGATTCGTTTTTGAAATAATGAAGATATGTTCATTACTTCTATTCTCTATTGTATTCTGCAAACTAATTTATTGAATAATGTCTACCAACTTACATTTATGATTCTCTTGCTCCCCTTTCATCTCTGAAAATGACACTGATGTCATATACAGTTTGGAGCATCTAGACCTTTAAGAAGTACAGTCATGTAAGTGAACATTGCATAAATGTAAGTTCCTGGAACATTGAATCGTTGCAAACTTTGAATAAATTGCTATTTTATTGTTGACAGTCTCAACATGGCCATGGATGCAAAATCCAAGCTGGCAGAAGCAAGACCTGCATCAGTGAGTACCGTAACAGATTTGTACTTTTCCTGCATGTTCTTTGACGGGAACTTACTCAGATGATCATTGTTTAGATTTCAGTCAGAAAAATTTAAGATCCATGGATCTCATAAAAAAGAAGAGAACAGTTGAAAGGACCAGAATGCATGAAGTTTTACTTAACTTTTAATTTTACAGTCAGTTAGCTTCATAAATTTACAGAGACAGAGCACTTATTGAATCATTGTGCATTTGTAGTTCTGAGTTCAGATTCATCCATTCACCACAAACCTTATTCTCTTTCCCCCTCATGTCTGGACATACATTACTAAAATGTGTATGTTATTATGTACAAGGCATCTTTTCATACAATACAACACATCTACAAATCTCTCTGTCTTGCTGCCTCATCTCTGTCAAGACCTCAGTTATTCTGTAGTCTCCTCAATATCAGCAGTTGAATACCTTTGAGTTACATACATATTAATATTGTACAAAGTTGTGCAGCGTATTTTCACTGACTGTAAATTTCAGTAGGTCAGGGTCAAAATAAATGTTTACAAATTTTAGTGCTGTGACCCTGATAGTTACAGGAATACTTAGTCAGTTTATCTAATCCTATTGAGTGATATACATGTACATGTACCTGTACTGGTGTATCTCCAGATTGCAGCAGCCAGTCGTATACCAGGGATGACACCAGCCGCCATTGTTATCCTGCTCAACCATGTCAAGTCTTTACAGATGAAGGGAAGCCCTGCATATCCAACAGCCAAATAGCTACATGAATTTATATTATTTGTGTAACCTGTCTGACGACAGCAAGACACATATCATATACACAGACATAGACTTGGGTAAAGCTGCTGATCGACTCATCATTGAAATACATGTAATAGCATGGCATGCTTTGTTTGTGTGTAGATTGGAGACAGTTCTGTACCACATGGAGACTAACACAAACACAGCCTCTCACATACATCTGTGTGACTGTTATGCTGCTAGTGAACTGGCAGAGCACTGTTTTGGTGAGAAACTGTAACTAATATAATCTTCCTTGTGTGAGCTAAGTAACCCTGATCATCTGGTTGTTTTTGTTACTCTCTCAACGACATGCTTTGTTATTTACTTCTGTTGTTATTAATGTCAGTTATTACAGTATTACTCATCATTCAGTCAGGAATGCCATGGAGGAACTTCATGAGTGAATAAATCAACTGTCTCTCTGCCTGCCCAAATCATTTGCCAATGTCAGGGCTGCAGTACAGGTTTATTTTTGTTTGTGTAGCATTGTTATTGTCCCATTTGTCGCTCAGCCTATTGTATGCTCTGCTGTCCAGAATACTCACACTGCCTTTCCAGATATACTTTGAGAGGCCCTGCAGTCTGGTCTTGAATTTTGTACAATCTGCCATTTTTTTTTTTTCATGTTTTCCACTCCATGTACATGTTTTTACAGTTTTTGTGAACAATGTTTTACTTCATGCAGTATATACCTTTTATGTGACAATGACATAATTCAGGTCATAATGTTTGACAAGGGTACTTAGAATTTTGGGCAAAGGGGAAAGGGGGGTGGGAGTGGGTTGGTATTCCTAAGCATGGAGTTCTTATTCCTTTTTTGCTCTTGATAATGCTCTGATTCTAATTCTAATCCCAGGGTGGACTGCGAGCAGTTAGCTCTTAGCAGCCTGCCTTGTTGTGTAAATGTTTGTTTGGGAGTGTCCTCTTTACAGAGGAACTGTAACTCTATTACAGAGGGAAGTGTGCAGTAACCTAACCTATCAGC
>JBCAUA010007013.1:0-13336 GCA_038406235.1 Peronia verruculata | reverse complement strand
TGGGGTCATGGACTGAGTTTGCTTTAATTGAAAACCACAACAGGTGTCATCAAGATAAATCCTCCTAACGATCTTGGCTCGAATGTGCTCTATACCGTACGGGCGTCTCCCCCAATTAACGAGCCTGGCGTTTCGACAAGAATGTAGCCAGTGTGGGTGAGCAATGTCTAAACAACAAGATACCAGTCATTCACAGATGAAATCTTTCAACCAAATTGCATGTGGTTATGGTAACTGACCGCTCGCCTAGAAAACAACTGTAACCGTCAATGTTTACAGGTGACTCCAATTGAGAAAAAAAATCCAAATATGGATACAAAATTCTCTAATATGATTAAAAAAAAATTCTATATAAACTTACAGACAGAAGTTAACACCACAAGCCTAACTATTAACTCTGTCAGTGCCGAATGAGTCGCCACAAGTCAAACATGTGTAACACATGAGTAAACAATTTACGATCACAAGCTTGATGTTTCGCTACCATGAATGTTTCACTCAATGCGGCTTGCTCCTTGTGTTCTTTTGTTACCTGTTATAAGCGTCACCTGGGAAGGTGTTTGTATTTCTTTGCTGACTGGTGACAGGTAAAGTCACATCCAAGTGAAATGTGTGATACCACGTCTTTGACCTGTTGCTCACAGTTAGAGCATATCCCAGTACACACAAACATGTTGAGTCCATTGTCTCAGCTACACACTGTATGAGACGAGAGTAGATGGATATACTGGTGATACTATTGCTCATGTTGATGTTGTTGTTGTTCTGTTGTTGTTGTTGTTGTTGTCAGGCACTGTGTCATGTTCACAAACCAGCGCTGCGCTACTTATTCCTTCGCTGTACCAGAAAAAATAATAACCTGTACATAAAAAAAAGCCCCCCAAAAAGAGGAATGGAATCCAAAGACTGCCAAGTTTCTGGAACCTGGAGCCCGTCACTCAGAGACCCACCATTTAGATTTCCGCTTCTTGAAGGTAAGCCTCGTACAAGCACAGCCAGATAGTGTCTAAGGAGCTGTCCACACACAGACCCCACACCACTGCATTCTGTGCACCCTCCAACCCACTTGAGGATCCCTAGACAACAGTAATCCAGACCTGTTTTACATATTTCAATATTGTCTGGATGCTGAAACCTAACGTCTGGGTTGAGGAATAGCATGGTGTCATGGCCGCAGTAGTTGGACACAATACTATTAGTTGGAACAGCAGATAAAGGATTCCGTACACACACACACACACACAGAGAGACAGAGAGAGAGAGAGAGAGAAAGAGAGAGGTTATACTTTCATTTGTGAGAAAGATGTGCGTGGATAATCTCAATGGTTGAGGATTTAGTGTCCAAACAGACATACAGGGTATTGCTATTTCTGACTCTGGCAGTGAGGGCGTGGTAGAACTAACTTGTCTGTTTGTGTAACACTGTGATCTGCCATATGACAGAAGTACTCACCATATCTCCTGACCACACACAACACACTGAAACAATGAAAACTCTGCCAGTCTTTATTGTGCTGCTGATGGAGATTTTTCTTGACCAGTCCTATTACTTCCCCTGGCCAGACACAAGAGATCTTGACTAAACAGTAGGAAAAAGAAGAAAATCGCCTCTCCTCTTGTTGTTTGAACATTGACAACCCCCAACCCCCCCCCCCCAAAAAAAATACAAAATGATGAATTTATTACAATAAGAAGACAACAGTTTCCTGACACCATTAACTGTTTTGAATTTTGTAAAATGTAAGTTTGAAGCAATGGTCGCACAAGTTTTGTTGTTGTTGTTGTTGTTGTTGTTGGAGGTGTTGTTGTTTTCATCTTTACACTGCTATGTTTAACACGCCGCGTGTCTGGCAAAGGGAAATAATTATAAGGGTTGGTTAAAAAAAAAAAAATACCTACTATAGCTATGCCATAGCCACATCAAGGAAATCAAGAGAAGAGCTAATCTCGAGCACCTGTCCAGCCACATTTCATCTTCTATGTCGTGGTCAAGCTTCCGGTCACGTGAACGGTCAGAACGCACCTTTAGAGTAAGGGTTAAACTTTACTTTAGACCCTAGAAATAACAAGGGAAAGTTCTGGGCTCTTGCTAAGGTTTAAAAAAATACTATTCTATGCCTCAAAAAGATTTTTCAAAGGAAATGAGTGTTGTGTTACTAATAATGTTTATATATTATTTCAAAAAGAATACTAATGCAAAGTCTAATGGCTGAATCTCGGACCAAGTGACAGTTCTGAAGTTTTTTGTTTTTTTTTTTAAATCAAAACTGGGATCAGAACAAGAAATAAGCCACAACTTGCAACCACCACCACCCCCCCCCCCCAAAAAAAAAACACACACACAAACGCACACATACGTCTGGAATCTTGCGTTAGTGTTATGGAACTCTTCTGCTTCAAGCTCAAGTCGGCCTGAGAGAATCCTGGATGGCGGTTTGAGTATAAACAATGATATGACTTAAGTTTTCATCTCGTCACTTCAAAACGCCGAGTCTACTCACAATAATGGTGTATCACCTAGTATCCCCCCCCCCCCCCAACACCCACCGAGGAAGCCCGGGGTTTATAACTAGGTTCTCTGCTCCCATCTGTAGGCGGTGTAAGACTGACATCGGTGGGATGTCTCCTATGGAATGTCATCCTCAACGTTCCTGGGGTGACATCTCTTCTTTTTTCTCCTTGCTCCTGTCTTCTGTCCTGCTCTTTTTCCTCTCTTCTTTTTAATGTGTAAACGTTCCTTATCGTGCATGGCGCTAGACAGCCGTCATCGTGCTGGTCATACGACCATCTGGTATCCACAGCTGACAAGGGTCAAATTTTGAAAGTCAAAGACAAAATGTAACTTAGACAAAAGAAGAACTAAAACACAGCACAGACACGAGTCACACAGTGCAGTAATATACTCGTATCCCTGTGTGAGCGCATGCTCTGCCTCGTCACCTGTTTACCGTTTCTATCAAAAGACCTTTGCATACAATACAATCATTACGGTATGGCGGTTTCCAAAGGCTGCACCTACATCGAGCAAGCACTTAGTCCCATTTCATTATATCCAATGTAGAAATCCTCGCTTTTCCCTCGGACGATATTCACGGCCTTCATCACGAGTGAGGTAGAGTCGGGTCATTCCAGCTATTAGATCCATTGCAACTTGGACATTAACTTGGGGATATCAGTCAGTCGTCAACCTCCGGTCTGGCTCGTTCATAAACAGTGTCCACCACCACCACCAAACCGGCCTTAAATGTGTGGGGTCGCCATTTGCCATTAACTGGAGGGGGCCATCAAAATGCAATTAAGCAGATATGATATAAGCAAATGTGGAGACACTTTCCCTCTTTCAATACACTTTATATAAGCAGGTCCTGCGTTATGGTCCACAGTCAATGTCTGAAGCTATGGCGAGAGTAAAAGCGTAGGCGAACTTTCTGTGAACTGTTTTTTATGCACTCTTCGAAAACGATACTTTATATCATTAACATCTTATTTAAAGGGATGAGATTGATGATTGACGCATACGCTCCTTGCTACACATTATAGATAAACTACCTAAAGGAGAGCATCTTACCTTGGGGTTGCAACGTTGCTGTATGACTGTTAAAAAAAAAATATTTACAGACTAAGAAAAACAAATGATCACACACAGCCTGTTGTTTGGATGATTATAATTATGCATCTACGCTTGGTGAAAACATTTAATTTTGTATTGTGAAGAATTAGATGCGGAAGAGCCTGTAACATGCTATGAGTATAATCTGCGGGTAATTAGACGTGAAATCCTTGTCCGTAAAATCCAGTCAACATGGACGGATGGATGGATGAAAGAATGAAAGGATGGATGGATGGACGGATGGCGGATGGTTGGATGGATGAATGGATGATGGAAGGAATGATGGATGGACGGATGAAAGGATGGATGGATTTGAAAGGATGGACGGCCGGATGGATGGATAGATAAATGAATGGATGTACGGACGAACGGATGGATTGATGGATGGATGAATGAAATGAATAAATGAATGACTGAATGGACGAATGGATGGATGGATGGACGTACGGACGGGATGGGTGGATGGATTAAATAAGGAAAGGATGGACGGACGGAAGCGATGAAAAGAACAGCAGACAAATAGTGCTGAGAGACTGTTCGTCCAATATAACAGGGAAACATCAGTGAGCAGACCACTCGATGTCAACATGACCTGGACTTTATGAAAAGACAGCATAACTCTGACGTCACGAGACAACATGATTTTGACCTTACAGGACAGTCAAGCTCACAGTCACCTGTTTAACCCTGTATGCTGCTGGTAACTGTTCACCTGTTGCACTGACAGACCAGCGCATACGACAACAGAATAAATATAGCCAAACAAAGATGGCTGACATCCCTGTGGACAGAAAGACAGACAGACAGACAGACAGACAGACAAACACATAGTGATCACCAGTCTTCTGGTGAACTATAGCACCTCAGACTCCTCCATGAATAAGCACTCAAAAAGACAAAACGTGATGAAAGCCTGTAAAAAACAAAAAACAAACGGATGCATGTCTGAATGGAAACAAGTTTTTGAGTGTAACACAGTGGATCCGGTTTCCTTGTGAGGGTAAAAAAATGAAATGAAATCACTGAACTGAACTGAATGGCAGCCATTGCCGAGGGCCAGACATGTTCATGAGATAACTCAGCTGTGTAGGAACTGAAAAGGTGCATACAACTGAGAGCTGAAGTAACTAAAGAATTTACCAATAAATAAATACATAAATAAACAAACAATGAATAAATAAAAAGACTAATAAATAAATTAATTAATAAAAGTAAATAAATAACAAAATAAACAATAACTAGATAAATAAATAAATAAATACACAGACACTTTCCCTTACAGAGTTGGCCAAACGCTATAGGTACATGAATGGACAGCTTCAGGCCATGCCTTCTATAAAGCAGGCAAACTCCGCCCTGCTTTGTTGTTCCCGTCCATATTGACAAACAAAAGAGCATAAAAGAGAGAGGGCGAGATCGGTGTAACCCTTTGGAGCAGAGCTGTTAAGTGTGAACTCTGACACCCCAAAGAAGACTGTTAATCCAAATATCATGGGGGGGGGGAAATGAGAAGCAGATAGAGAGAAGGAAAGAAATAACACAAGAAAGAAAAAAAGAAAGAAAAAATACAGAAAAACAGAAACACAAAAAGACAGAAGAAAGAGTGGGTTTATTGTTAATTGACTGTTAAAAAAAAAAAAAAATGGAGAGAAAATGTCAAGAAAAAGTACAGAGGAGACACTTACTGACCAAATACAGTGGAGCCTCGGGATAACCAACGGCTCAGGTTACGAACAAATTGCTTTACGAACAAGCTTTGTGAACAAATTCTTACCTCGGCTTACGAACAATTATTTGGATTACGAACACGCCCACTACCCACAATCCCGCATAAACGTGCTCAAAAAAGGTACTTTGTCAAGTATACAGATGAACTCTGAAAGAATATTCTGCTGGAGTGTAGGAGTGTCAATATTGATATTTCTTTGTACATTCTGCCAAGTGCACAGATGGACAATAGCAGAGCCGGACTGGCTACTCGGGAGTTTGGGAGTTTCTCGATGGGCCGGTAGGTCAGTGGGCCGGTAGGTCTGTGGGCCGGTAGGGACTTCTATGTCCCAGATGGGCCGGTTAAATTGGTAAACTCCGGGGCCGATTTTTCGAGCCAGTCCGGCCCTGGACAATAGGCCTGAAGTCTGAGTGAGGTAATTGCTTCTATCACACTGTATGCTATAAACTAAAAGTGTTCCAGATGCACCCACACAGGAAAATGACCTGCCTGTCTTCTCACCTGTCTGACACCATGGGAGGTCCAACAACAACAACAAAAATAACAACAACAACACCTCAGATGCAAAGACAAACGAAAGAGTATGTGTTTGCCCCGACCAACTCTTGGACTATCCAAGACTACCGAGTTAAGATCAAGGGAAGAAAAGAAAAATTCTGTGCCCGACTCACAGAGAAACTGTGTGCCAGTAGATCTAG
This sequence comes from Peronia verruculata, assembly GCA_038406235.1. NCBI lineage: Eukaryota > Metazoa > Mollusca > Gastropoda > Systellommatophora > Onchidiidae > Peronia > Peronia verruculata. The sequence goes on along the minus strand of JBCAUA010007013.1, from coordinate 7,299 downwards.
TAGAAACAGATTCAACCTGGAGATGTCGGCCCCATACGTGAACCCTTCACGTGTCAGCAAAGAAACCAGACTGCAAATTGTTAGGAACTTTAAGGCTGCAACAGAAACGATAAAAACTGAGGACTTAGATGTTCGTGTTCTAGAAACATTTTAATTGTTTGTAAACAGTTTCTGGACAAAATGCCGCAACCTTTTTGCACTCACTCAAATTCGATCATGTTTTTCACGGTTAATAAATTTTGGCGAATTTTCTAACTGTGAACATTGATAGAGAACGAGGGGGTTCCTTACCACTGAAGCAAATTCAATTTATTATCACGCGGGGTGAATGTATCTAAAACGAGACTTTCTGAAGTGTGACAAAAAATTTAAAAAAAAGAAATCAAGCTGATGCCAAAGAGAAACTAATGTATGCACTTCATGGGCAAACACATTCATTGCCCCATTTGTCAGGGAAAAGTTTATAGATGTAGATGCGTAAGTAATATGTATTATTGATGCCGTTTTTCCGCGCAGTGGAGCGCTCTTCGTAAAATCGTAATATTGTGCTGGTAAATTGAAATGATATTTTTTTACAAAACAAGTTTTTGCGATGCACAAATCTAGAAAATAAGTGTAAAAATGAGAGGCAATTGGGAGTTAATGAAATGAAAGTCATAAAATACTTGACACCAGAAAATTGTCTTGAAAAGCTGACATCAGCATTTTTCACGTCTACATTCTGGTTCATTCTGAAGTTATTTTCTGACATTTTGGGACTTTTTGTGTGTGTGTGTGTGTGTGTTCAGCCTCCCAGTATGTCCGTAGAAAAGTTTTCTGTTGTAAACTGAAATGTGGTCGTGATCACGGACATGCCTAGTTTGGGTCACGTGTGATGTTGATTATGTCCTAGAAATCCTCCATCTTGTAAAGCAAGATGGTAAAAGTCAGCCACTGGTGGGGTTGACAAAGGAAAAGATAGGAAAACAATTTCCAAACTTGGACAAGGATGAGATTGGCTGAGGCCCAAAGAGCAATGGAGGACAGAGCGGGGGTTAGAAAAGATTCTCAGCCTCGCAGGAGGCCCTTATGAGGGCCAAGATGAAGAAAATTTGGACACTGTAAGAGTACAGGGGTTGATTTCCTGCATCATGACAGCTTCCCTGAGAGGACGCACTACCTCCTGCTTCTGGCAATCCTGGCTTGCAAACACATGCGTTTGATTGTTGTTGTTATTACTGTAATTGTGGTTGTTGTTTTGTTGTTGTTGTTGTTGTTGTTTTTTGTTTTGGTTTTTTGTGGTTGTTGTCGATGAAGATGATGTGTTGTTTCTCGTTTTGTCTGGTTTGTTTCTGTTGAGTTAAGCTGCAAATGGGCTATAAAAAAAGGGTAAAAGTCAACAGTGACTATAAAATGTCACTTCTTAACTATCCCCTTTTTTTCCCGCACATTCTTAGACTGGTCACGAGACTGTGAGCGAACCAAACAACATCTGGATGGACAAATTTAACTCTTTGATATTCCCAGCCTGTCCTCCTCCGGTATCCAGGACTCTCATCTCTGTCTTATCCTCACTGCAGTTCCAAATTTTTTGCTCTTATTGCATCGACAAAATGTAACTTCTATGTTACAATTCATACCGACCTGCACGCTCAGAAAAATAACGTATTGACAAGTGCAGACTTTCGTTGGTTCTTCCTAGAATATGGAAATCTCTGTTGTGCTGAATGCGAACTTTAAAACTGTGTCTCTGTCTTCAACTTAAGCGAAGCGGTGGATTACTGAAATCAACCCCCTCCCCCTCCCCCACAACAACAAAAAAATCCCCGACCTCTGTACATGTCTTTACTAGTACATGACTTTAGCAATGATAACGAAAATTGCCTTTTTATTATTATTATTATTCAAGTCACCTATGATATCTAGTGGAGTTCCGAAAATATAAGCAATTCCTAGTAAAAAACAAAAAAACTGATTATTTCTACCCAGTGATTCCACCTATAAAGTTATAGTCCCACAACTAAAGGTGATAATTTCTAATCTAAGTTTTCTCTATATAGACCAGCTGAGACAATAATTGTGAATATACCTAGTAAATGTCCTGTATTTCCGAGTCCGTTTGCAATCTGGCAGGCACTTATTTCTCTCACATGTACACATCATGAGCCACTCAACCAAGTCTAAGTCACTGGTTTTCCACACGGTGATTCTAATATTATAACAACGATGACAATTAATGAGAAAAATCATTTCATTGCACAATGTGATTTCTTTTCCGTTGTCTTATATCAAAAAGGATCACACAGAGATTTTTTCCTTTTCTTTCAAAATGCTAATCATTATGTGTTTCATGAAACTTTGTTTGCATTCATGCACTACAGCGTTCATTCATTCTTTCGTGTTTTGTTTTTTTATTCTCAATCTCCCACAGCCTAACTCTACTTCTTCTTTTTTCTGATAGGCCTGCAGTGTCTTACATGAACTATTTTGGACGGCTTTTTGATTCTATGATCTGACTGTACCTTGGCAGTCTCTTGTTATGTCCAAACAAAAAAGATGCACAACAAAGTAAGTTTGAAGCACAAGAAAAAGAATAAAGATAGAAATGGGAAGATGAGGAAAATTGATTGTAGAATCCTGAAAATATTTCATAAAAAAACAATTGTGGTCATTAAACTCTTGGGTTATCGCCATATCAAACATCTTGTACGATCAAGTGCACAGACACTGTTCCCTGGATAAAAATCAATCTCTGCAATGAGACAGAATATTTAAAATGCCATCAGACTCCATAAAAACAGTGATAGGCTCAGGTTGTAAGTGTTGATGGTTAACACGATTTGATGAGGTAAGTATTTATACTTTCACCACCAGGTTCTCGGAATGACCGGCTCAAAGTTAACAATACAATGCCCAAACTGGTGTATGTACCAGAACACACAGACGAGTTTCCCTACTGAGCAGAGGTAGGATTCTTCACTGGGTCTGGTCAGTCTATTTTCTCCTTATCCAAGCAAATATGCCTTACTAGTAATGTCTACCAGTGAGGTTTCAAGTGAGCGAGGTAGTGAAATTACAAGTGTTTAAGTTTGTTTTGTTTGCTATTCCATCACTAACATCAACAAATTAGATGGCTGATTGTCAAAATACCAAGCTCACTATTGGTAAGGCTTTGGTCACATGACCAAACCATCTGGCCAGGACGATCCTCCAAAGTACAGGTAGTATCAAAAAAAGAAGACATTGTCACTGAGACAGATAGGAGAATGTAGATAATCTTAAGGAACAGACAGACAAACATAAAGTTGGAGGAACACAAGTGCTGGTCTAAAACAAACAAAACTGGCGAGTTCTAGTGTGAAAGTTCTTTCAGTAATGGCCACTGAACTGAGTGTAGGGGAGTGTATGGAGTGTAAAGGAGTGTGCGGGGTTAGGGGACTAGACAAGCAAAGAAAGACAATCTGACACTGGACACTTAGACTGAGGAGTCGCCAAAGGGAAGCAGTTGTGTGAAAGTGCCCTACCATTCTGTAGGGAAGCAAGGGACTAAGGAAGTAAAGAAGCAGAGATGTCTCAAGTGACAAATGTATAATGTATAAGGACAGCCCTGGGTTTAAAGATCAGTGACTATATTATGTGCATGTATAACAATCACCAAAAATCATCACTCTCACACCATCACTATCACCATCACCATATTTCCAGGACCTAATGCACATTCACAGACCTGGTTTCAGTTATAGTCAGTGTGGTTGACGATGATGTCACTTGTGAGAGTTTTATGGTTGTTGGTAGTGGTAGTAGCAGTGGATGTGATGATGGTACTAGTAGCTGCTGGTGATTGTGGTAGTGGTTGTGGCGGGCAATGGTGTTGATGATTGTAGTTGGTTGTGCTGGTGGTAAATGTGGTTGGTGGTGGTTCTGGTCAATATCTGTTGTTGTAGCTAATGATGATGAGGGTGGTTGCTGTAGCTAATGATGGTTATTTTGCAGCTGGCTGCTCGTTGTTCATCACATACACAGACAGACAGATCAACAGGCAGACACACAAACAGACCAGCATACAGACCAGACTAACAGGCAGGCATGAAGAAAGACAGACAGGCAGACAGACAGACAGGCAGACAGACACAGAATACTTACACTGGCACAAAGCTGCATTTTGAATGTGGGTCTTGGAGTAGATCAGGTCATAATGCTCCTCATCCACATAGCACAGGAAGATCTGGTGGACAAGACACCAGACAGAGGTTTAGTGATAAAACAGAAGGGGTGGAGGAAGATAAGGTTGGGGGGGGGGGGGGGGGGACCGCAATGTTTCATAGATATTTTATCTCATAGTATGGCCATACTCCCTTGATAACGGCACAAGTCACAGTTATTTATGTCAGAACTAGAAAACAACCCATGGGATTTTTTTTTTTAATATACAGCCCTGCGATTTATTGTGTATGGTATAGCGTTCGCACCTCAATGTTGATATTTATGTTGATCAAACTGAATGTGACTCAAAGAAAATGTGTTTTTGAACCCGTCACACATACAGTTCAGATCAAGCATCCTCGCAAGTTTGTTTTTCAATTATTATCGTATTTCTAGAATAACATAAAAACCAGTAAGCTTTTTTCTCGTTTACATACACAGAAACACAGATCCATATGCAACAATTTTGTGTGCCAAATTTCAGATGGATCCATTCAGAAGTTTTCGAGTCCGTAAGTCTATTGTGGGTTTTCTTGCAATTTTATAATATAGATGTAACTGGTGTTTTACAGCATTCCTGGGTACGAGGAAGTTGTTCTTCCCTTTATCCTCCGTGTCAACTATTGTAATGACCCTGATGGAAAGACAAATGTACTGATGGTCTCTGTCTGTATCTAAATCTATTTCTGTCTCTAGCTCTCTCTATTTCTATCTATCTCTCCTTTATCCTTTTCTATCTTCCAGTTTCTACCTCTCTCTCTCTCCACTTCCACCTCTTTCTCCTTCTTTCAGTTTCTATGTCTCTCCAGTTCCTGTTTCTATTCATTTCTCTCTGCTTTGGTCTCTCTATCTGTGTGTTGTGAGTGTGATGAGTGAAGGAGTGAGTAGTGAATGAGAGAAAGAGTGAGCAAATGAGTAGTTAATGAATGAGTGAGTGAATGAGTATGTCTGTGACTGAGTGAATGAATGAGTGAGCAAGTGACTGAATGTTGAGAAAGCGAGTGAATAAGTAAGTGAATGAATGACTGAGTGAGTGAGCAAATGAATAAGTAAGTGAGTGAGTGAGTGAATGAGTGAGTGAGTGAGTGAGTGAGTGAGTGGGTGAGTGAGTGAGTGAGCGAATGAGTGAGTTAGTCAGGGAGTGAGTGGGCAGGCGGGTTACTGAAAGAGGGAGTGATTAAGTAAGTGCGTGGATGGACAGGTAGACAGGCTAGTGACTACATGAGTGAGTGCAATCAAAATCCACACCACCACCAAGTAATAAGTTAAAAAAAAAAAAAGGAGGAAAATGACATTTCACTTCATCGGACATTCTGGATTGTTCTTTTATCTGACCACAATCAGGAATATCTAATCACTTCATAAAATAATTAAAACAAGTTTTGGTTCAACGCAGCGACAACAACATCGCACATAAAAACTCCCAGCTGACACATACATTTTCTTGATAAATCTGAGGATCAATGAAATCTTGTAACATAATAGTTGAACAAAATCTGATTAGCAGTAAATCCAAGCTTTATTTTAAAGTAATTAATTGAGTCCACCGCTACAATAGCTATGTTACGGCACGCCAAGAAATGATTGAGCAATCATGCGTGAAGCGTGGGGTTGGCAGTGTGAGAGGAGGGAATGGCTAGACAGAGAGGAAGCATTGGACTGATCTTGGTGGTGTCGGTGGCCCAGTGGCTGTGGTTGGGCCATCAGACTCGGAATCTTAAGTTCCAGGTTCCAATCCTAACTAGTCCTGACATTTTGTCCTTGGGAAAGACATTTTACACGTTTCCTGGCTCAACCCAGGTTTGAATGAGTACCAGGCTATAGAAAATGATTGATATTGTTAGATGATAAGGACCTGATGGCCTAACAGGCAGCTGCCTTGTATGCTTCCCAGGAAGCTGAGAATGTTTATATTAGGCCTGAGATTTAGCAAGCCAGGCTAAGCAGCCAGCTGGGCTCCTAACCTGGGAAGTTGGGGTTGCCAGAAAATGTTTCAGGTTGCCAGACCCTTTGATTGAAAATGCAGTTCTATTTTAAATTGTCTTACTATTGCTAATAAACAATACTTTGAATAACAACACTGTTTCTGCTGATTATTTTTAGAAAACAACTTTATTCTCTGTTTTTATTGACATACCGTACCTGTACAAAATCTCTACCAATGGTGGTAATGTTTAGGTCGCCAGCCGGGCGAGTGGTACCGTAAATCGAGTTCACCAGACGCCATTTTTAGGATCCATTGGCGAGCTGGCGAACGTTAAATCTCAGGCCTGCCACTGTTGTTATTATTATCATATGAAGATCTATGCTCTATAAAACTCCTTAATAAAGCCTCTACACTTTTCTTCCTGCTGATATTTATCTATTCTAATTATGATTGCCAACCATTCCTTGTACAATGTAACACAATCTCCAGGCCGATGTGTTCATAATTATATGTCATGCTCTGATAACCATTCATCGGGATACGATCTACCCTGTCTTTATCATCGATTTCATATCAGCGCTCAATATAAACCCATTCCAGAAGTGCTTTCTGTTATAGAGGTCTCTTGCCCAGTTACAGATTTATGATCAGGTGTCTGGGGGCAATTTATGGTGTGAGAAAGAAATTTTATGAGCTTTAAGAGGGGTTAAGGGGGAGGGGGTGGGAGAGGAATTGCAAGACTTATATTGCGATTTAACCACTTGGTGCTGTTATGGGCTTTGTCAGTGCGTGATGGTTTTCGCTGTGTTACCCTCTCCCGTGGGAGCCCGGGTTTATTAATAGGTTCTTTGCTTCCACCTGCAGGTGGTGTAAGCCCGCCATCTGTGGAATGCCATCCTCGACATACCACTCAGGGGAGACCTCTCTCTCTCTCTCTTTCTCTCTCTCTCTCTCTCTTTCTCTCTCTCCTTGCTCCTGTCTTCTGTCCCGCTCTCTTTCCTCTCTTCTTGATGCGTAGACGAATCTTTCCATGTTTTGACACGATATAACCGTGATCGTGCTGATATGCCGTTAAACTCCAACACAACACCAACAACATCACTGTCACTGGTGTCTTTTCTGCTGTCCGTCCACAACTTCAACTACAACTACTTTTACTACTACTGCTGCTACTGTTACTACAAGTGCTG
>JBCAUA010007012.1:0-27655 GCA_038406235.1 Peronia verruculata | reverse complement strand
TACCACATCCCCCTCATAGTCCTGACTTGGCCCCGTCAGATTATCATCTTTTTGGGCCAATGAAACGCCATCTTTCTGGACAGCGATTCACCGACGACGAAGACCTCGTGGAAGCCGTGAAAGATTGGTTGAAATCCCTTGACGAAAAATTCTTCAGGGAGGGTATCTTCTCACTGATCCAGCGATGGGAAAAATGCGTCCAGCGGGATGGTGATTACATTGAGAAATAAAGCACATGTTAAGGTATGATGTGTCCAATTTTTTTTTATCATAGGGCAAAAAATGTTGATTTTATGGACCTTTTCTGGTTTTCCGTGGGACAGCCCTCGTATATGGTCTTGGTCAAAGTTTCAGGATCCTTCTTCCTCTATAGTGTCCAACAGGTCTTATAGAAACAGGGTAGGCCAGGCAAAAGTGAATAATATACTCTTACCACTACCACAGTTAATAAGTTCTTTCTCTTCACTCCTTGTGGGACACCAATCTCAACCATAATCTCCCACTTATTTTTGGTTTCTGGCAATTGTCTTTGCAGTCTCCCACATCAGGTTGATGGCCTTGAATTCTGTGTGTGGGCTCCACCTCAAAGCCTGTTTAGGCTGCTGTTATTTCCTCTCTCTCTGTGGGGTCCAGCCAAGGGTCTGTTAAATGACATTTGATGGTGTGGTCCAGCACTTTTTTTCTTCTCCTGATCTGTACCTTAGATTCTTGGCTGGTTCTCAACCACAAGAAGACATGATTTGACACACTGTTAGATCACTGGATTATTTGAGATGTAGAATTTGCCACATATACTTGATCACAACGAAGGTTTGAATCCTTGTGGAGTTGGTATTGATTACTCTCCCGTGTTTCAGAGCCACAAACTGCAGCACAGACTTCCCGTTTGAGTCCAACAAACAGCATGGGGTTATAGCTGGAAAAATCTTAGACAAAACTTACCTCAATATTGGTAGAAATGGTTTTGCTGGCTTTCAGCTTGGCTGTCCTTGTACTCTTGAGTTCATCATAAACTTCCCAGTCTTCCAAGTCTTCTTCCATTGTCATACGCTTCACAACTTGCTGTGAAAACAAAGAGAAAATGACAGATCCATTAAACATAATTAATGAAGTTTTCATCAAGTTAAAGACGGAGAGGAAACTGTTACAAGCTAGCTTCTATTTTTAATAGATGATTATTACTATGAATAGGTTCTACATTTTTTAAATTTCATTGATATTGTTTACTCTACAACTAATAGATTATACAACCTATTCAAGAGCATGTTCTTTGCCAATATCAGTGCTATTACCAAATTAATTTGCAGCATAAAATATGAAAAAACATTGAAAAAAAAAAAAAGAGAGAGTGAATAATATAAAGTTATTTATTTCAAGCCAATTCCTAGAGAGCATAAGGCTGTTTCCTCATTCCATATTTACTAGCTCATCAACAGCTAGACAGTTACTTAGTGCATCCTGTTAAGTTCATCCCTGAACTAAAATTTTATTACAACCCCAAGTCTGCATACTGTCCACACTGAGTTCTGGATTGTGTGTAGACAGCTGGCAGTCTAATATAAATTATAAACAAACGTAGAAAAATAGAAAGTGCTACAACAAGAAAATCAATGAAATCATCCCCCTCAAAAACTGAATTAACAATAAGAATGATAATTATGACAAATAAAGACTATTCCTTCACTACCATTTTACACTGAAACCGACTGCATAAGAAGAAGATATTGAGTCATAGCATTAAAAACATTAAGTACAGATGTCTCAGTCCATTAATGGTATGTAACAAAATATAAGCCGACAATACTGATCACACAATATTCAAATGGTTTAAGTTTATATTTAAAACAGATCAATATTAAGAGTGTGGGGTAAAAAAAAAAAAAAAAGAAGCAAGAGATATATCAGTACACATTATGTTTATTAAAATTCTGAAAGTGGATGACTTTCACAGGTGGAATTAAACATTACATTTCCACACAAAAAAAAAAAAAAAGAATACAAATTACACAACCTAATCTAAACTAAACAAAACCTGTCCAATTTAATAACGTCACTGAAGCCCCATGGAATAATTTTAAATCAACCTCTATATTATACTTATTGGACAGACTGAACAGATTTAAACTATTGCTTCCCACAAAGACAAAATATTTAAGTTCCTTTTTTTTTCTTCTTTGTTTTAAGTTTATTCCTGTTTATTTTGTTTAAATTCATATTTATTACAAGAATCAGTTCTGATTTGGGTGTTTATTTGGGGAGTTTACATTTTTTCCAAATTTCTTATAAGTTCCCCAAGAGTCCACAGGAGGAATTTTCAACTATCGAAGGTCAGGGATCTGACATTAAAGATTGATATTCATTCCTTTGTGAGAGTCAATGCCAATAAATCACGTAACTGCATGAGCCTGCAGTCAGATTTTCAGTGTTATTGGTGGTCAGTGAAAAGGAAAGTGACTGTTCTTAATTTTTTTAAAAATTAGTCAGCAGCCACTGTGTTGAGATGCTCATATTCAGGTTTAACACAAGAACTCCTGTAACCTTATAGTTCAATCCTCTATGCAAAGCCCTCTTTTACAGTCATCTCATTTCAACAAAAATGTGATGTATCTTATAAACTATTTCCCTGCCTTCTAGTTTCTAGCTAACATATACCATGCCACTAACTATCTTGAATATTTTTGTGTATGATAGGTTTCAGTCACTGAGGGTTAAGCTGACAAGAGCTTGAAAGTCTACAAGTACCTTTCTTAACAAATGTATTTCTTTCTCGCTTTTTCATGCATACACTTCCCCCTTTCCAGACAAAATTCAAGCAACATAAATGTTAATGTTCACTAGTATATCTGTTATAAATGATGCACTACATAACTTTGCACGGAGAATGTGCTGGCTACACTGTACATATACATATCAAGCATAAAAAGCTAATTTGCGCCAAAATTGTCAGCAGTGTCCCACATTCAGAAGACCACTACTTTGATCCCATTGAATCAATAAATAGCTGCCATAAGGCCAACAGTACTGTATTATATATATATAGTATGTGAAGAAAATATAATCCCTCAATGAGACAGAAAATAACCACGCTCATAATTTACACAAAATGCTTTGACTGGATACATTGCATCTAATTTTTCCAATCATACATTCAATTGTTATTGTTAGCAGTTAGAATACATGTCATAACTAATTAATCCTTGACAGGCTTTTCAGGCTTAACAAAGAAACATGTAGTATACAATGTCAAAGAAATAACACAACAGCAACAAACAGATAAATTCAAAAAAAAAAAAAAATTTAAAAATCCAGGTCTCATCAGAAACAAGGCTTCAAAATGTGGCCTGCTAAAAATTATGCACTTTCATTTCCAGGGCAAAAATTGGCGCACAGAATGTGTTCTCTTCTTACTATGCTGCTGGAAGGAAGTTTTCAAGATGCTCCATCTTCATTTAAGATATTAAGTTTTGAATCTAATGATTTCTATGAAATGTTGTTCTCAACCTATTCTAACAAGTAATGGATTAACCCCATTCACTGATCATATAACTAGTATTCAGGTAGGACGTTTTCAAGACACTTCATCTTCATTTTGGATACTTACTTTTTGATCTGTTAATTATATGAAAGGTTGTTCTCGGCCTATTCTAACAAGTGGTGGTTTAACCCACTCACTGGTCACAGAAACAGGTCTCAATGTTCCGTCAAATCTAAGCATTAAATAGTCTCAGATATATTAAAATTCTCATTCTGCTAGGCCGGACATAATTAACTTCCAGAAAATATCAACAATACTGAGGTGAAACTGAGAACAGAAATTAATACTTCAAAAGGATTTACTTGGACACAGACAGCACATTCTGTAAGAACAAAACTTTGAAGAAGCAAATTTAAAAAAAAAAAAACTGCAGCAAATCAGGCAATAGCAAATATGGCCCACAATACAGACCTTGCCACTTCCACAGCATAGGTATCTCAGAGACAATGGACACTAGTGGGAGGGGTGAGTGGATAAAAAGTTATGAGCAGTCATTCTTGACAGTGATCAAAGGACATGGACTGAATCGGTTATGCTGGCTAGATCTATCACATTGCATGGTTGGATTCTCAGTGACAGTATGGTGAAATGGGCAGCAATCCAATTTACATGAACTAATTTTTGTGCACATGGCTAGTTTGATGAAAGTTAAAATGAGTGACAACTCTGGGTGGTGATCACAGGACATAGACTAAGTGGGTTGTACTGAAAAAGTCTTTTATATTACATGGCTGAATTCTCAGAGACTAGGTGGTGAGATTTTGAGCAAGCCAGTTTGCATGGTTTCTATGAGCATAGATAGTATTATGAAAGTCAACATGAGCCACCATTCTGGGCTGTGCTCAAAGGACACAGACTGATATACTGACTGAATCTATTACATTACAGAGCTGGATTGTCACACTGGGACAGAAGCAATCCACTTTACATGTGAACATGGCCAGTCTGATGTATTTTAAAAGAAAAAAAAAAAAAATGAAGAATTGCAAAGCCATCCTTATTTTTGCTTATTGCTCTAAAACAGATTTCACTTTGGAATTAATTGAGAGACTACATTTATCCAGTATTATTAGTTTTTGTTTGTTTGTTTGTTGTTTTTTTTTGTCATTTTTCATTCACGATGAGACAACAATATATATCCAATGCAGTTCTCATTCCTCCAATTTGATTTTTACATAAAGCCTTCTACATGTTCCTTTTATATTCATGGTTTAAACATAACGTTCCCAGACTGCCATTATTAAAGCCTATAACTATATCACCACCTGTAAGCAAGGACTTCTAAAAAAGCTTAATAAAAAGAAAAATCAATTTGGCTGCTCTTCAGCCTTGTGCAAAGCTTTCATTTGGATGGCATATATGACAAATTTGCAGTTGTAAAGAATGGTAAAGATGCAGAATGAATGAAAAATTACTTTTACCTGTCTTTTGATCATGAGCTAGTTGCAAGATTAAATGAAAATAAGTTAGTGCAATTAAGCAAAGAATCAAAAGTTAGGGATCAAATCTCACTGATTTCAACTGAGTAGGTGTTATTACCATGAAGAAAGCATGATTAGACTAAATCAATAGACAAGATCAGGCTGTACGGTATGCTCTAGACATGGACTGGAGTTCCTGATATGTTTGTTGTAGAGCCCATTTTCTTTCCATATTCTCTTTCTATTAATTAAAAATTTATATTCCAAGGAGTATAACATGGCCTTTGGTATATTTGAATTTACAGGAGGTGAAAGAGGGGGAAGAATGGGCAGCACAGATATTCAAGACAGCCTTATTGTCTGTCTGAGAATTAGAAAAATTAAGTATTCTGATGTTCAGGAATAACCCAATTTATGGAATAGATTATTCCTGACACTATGTTTCTTCTTGAGGAAATCAAAATTTCTGTTTGATTTTTGTACAATACATCCTTATCCTTGAGATCACCAAATAACTAGAAAAAAAAAAAAAATATTGCACAGCACAATGTTTGTGCAAATTTATGATGGCAGCCATTTCCAGAACAACCACATCCTATATGACGTCAGAAAATAATGATTTCTTTTTCACACAAATTATCCTATTCTACCGTTCTTCTGTACTGAGAAAAAAAAAACATACAAATGATATACATGTACGCTGAATAAAATCAGAGTTAGATGTTTCAATCCCACCCTTCTATTTTTGATTTACTACTTCTATATTACATCACCAGTTAACCCCTGAGATAAATGATTGCAGGAGATTGAAAGGTGTAATTTTTAAATAGAACATAACACATCAGCAGTCCCCCCCCCTTTCCCATCATCCCACGCAATGCAATCAGTTTGTAGCCTAGGAAATTCGAGACTTAAAAAAAGAAGCACAGAAAGAGACCACTCCAAAATAAGAAACCACTCTTATGCCATGCCATTTTGTGAGCAGCAAGGGATTTTCAGTCACATATGTCCTCTACCAGTTCTGAGATAAAGTAATCTGATAGTATGATGTCAGTTCTAAAGTAACCTTTCATTATGCAGTCATTTTCATATATCCATTTTACGTCTGGCATATTTCAAATAATCTAAAAGTAATGTCTTTACAGAGAAGTTACTTGGTGTGTGTGTGTTTTTTTTTTTCTGTCCAACAAACCAAAAGGTTGTCCTATCAGTAAAGACAATGTTGATGCTTTTGAAGTGCAAGAGAGAATAATGGTTGATTTTGAGAGGATGCAACCAGAATTAACTGGGAATATCACCCTGTGACCAATCGATAGTAGAAATTTGTGAAAGTGTTTTTCTCTTGCACTGATGATTCATATCTTTACTACTATTTAATCTTTTCTCAAGCTATAAATGATATGTTCAGAATTAAATGTACTTACGAAATACAAAATTATCTGTATATGTTCGTACATCAAAATGTCACTGAAAATCCCCTGATGTCACAAATTAAGGTTCACTCAAATCAAACACCTAATCCTTCCCTTTAAATAGTGTGGCTATTTTGTATTGGTCTATAATTACATTATCTTAACTTTCTCTAAGTCAATAAAAATACTATACATTCTCAGCATTATTTATTACTTTTATAAATATTTTCTTTTTGCTCAACACTAACGCAAACTGAATGCAAAAATTACATAGCATGGTTGTCCTTCTGATTGTAATAATATGCTCTTTTGGAGTACAAAAGAATTCAAAGATGAATGTTACAAATCTGCTTATCAGTTTAAGTTTTTCATTTCCTAAACATGTGACAATCAAAGAAGACAGAAAAAGCTCATAGTTAGGACATATTCTAAAAGAATGGGCCAGTTCCCATATTCAGGATTAATACTAAGGCAGCAGTTTACAGATTAAAAACAACTATATTTTTGTCTCTTTATGTAACCATTTTTTTACATCTGCACCTTTAAGTTCACAAGACAGCAAAATTTTTATTTTTGGCATGCACTCGTTTCAAAGACGTAAAATCTCTACCAATGATGTGCATGTTTTTGTGACACGGGACAACATGTTGCCCATACCGACCTTTTGCACCAATAACATAGATAACTGACGAGCCTCTGTGTATTCCTTCATCCAACTCTGAAATGGGAGCGGGATGACACAGAAAAGAAAAGAAACAAAAAGTGGTTGGCCTTGTGAATCACACTGTGCATGAATCATTTTATCATGGTTTTTTCTCTATATAAAGAAGTAGTAGTAAAGTATACATTAATTTGCTTATTTATTATTATTCGCATTTAGAGTGAAAAATACATACATCTGAGCCATAAGTGAAATTCTGGATTACATCACAAGCAAAAAGGACATGCTTTTTCTTGAGTAAGATTTACAAACCATAAGGCCACATTTTTTCTCCCATGCTGTCTCTCTCTCTCTGTCTCACATACAAGTGTTCTTTTCAGTTTGCTTATTTGGATAGGAGACAGGCACATTTTCTCAAACTGAAGGATTTTGGAAACAAAAATGTTGATTAAAACAATTAATTCGTTGACTAACTCTGAAGGGACAGGAATAGATCCAAGGGGAGACAATATATAGGAAAGGTATACTGTGATCTGTACTTTGTACACCTACTGAGCACAGAGAAAGCCAGATCAATTTTTCTTATTTTAGTACTTGTCAGCTTTTCAAAAATTTATAAGAAAAATTTATCTCCCACACAACAAAAAGGAAACTGTCTCAATCAATCTATAGTAACTTTATATTATCTAAAAGTAACAAACAAGAATGAGGCTTTTTTTTTTTTCATTAATTTTTAGCCCTGGCGATGTCTCAGACCTAAGAGATATTGGAGCTTAGCATACAAATAGTATACAAAGTTAAATAAATGCACTGCCACAGCCGCTTCCTTAGGAAATTAAACTGTTTAACTGAATTTCAAGCAACATGCTTAGCAAGCGATGGATCACAAAGTCTGATATTGCAAAACAAAAATAACATCCCAAAAATAATATGTTGTATATGTTTGTGCTAGTTTGTAAAGATATATTTCTTCAGGAATTTCACTTCTTACAATTAAAATCTCAGTAATGTAGAATGCCATATTGATTGTGTGCCACACAGTTATTTAATGCCTTCAACATCTCCGACGAACATATAAACATCTGTAAAATTCTTCTTGCTAGAAGACAACACTGATGTTGAATTGTTTGTGACACATATGATAAAACAAAATACTGGGCAAAGGAGGCCTCATATGGGGGGACAACAACATTGTGAAACTCCTTGTGTAACAAGAACCCACCACCCCATTCAAAGGTCTACAGTTGTGTTTTAGATAACTCTTTTCATGTATATCAAAATTTGTGGATAAGGGACATAGCCCCTCAACTGCCCTTAAACACACACACAAAAAAAAAAACTATTCTTAAACAACTGGAACGAATCATAGGTGCACACCTGACAAAATATTCTAAAATCACTTATCTGGAGTATCTGTCAAATGGCATTTTCTGAAAATGCAAATGATTCTAAACAAATGGCTTTTTAAAAATCTTTCAGTTGTCTAGATAAGTTGTTTGACACAAGTCAAAGTTGTTCTGACACAAGTCAGGCAATCTAAGAGAATGGCTCCTAATTTTATCATATACAAATTAATTTACCTTTAAATAACATACTGAGATTTTGTTAGCTACTTTGAGGATGCAGATTAAACACTGAGTGGTACAACACATTTCTGAAGAAATTGCATTTTTTTTTTTAAACCTGAATTTTCAAATTTTGCTTTCACAACTCCTAGTTTTAAAATAAAACTCTAGCAACTGTTGAGTAATTTTGTTAGGCCAACCTACATATGACTAGACAGCAAAAGCAGGAACAATTAATAAACAATATCAAATAATCTGACATGATTTAAAAAAATGTTTTTAGAAAATTCACAGCAACAAGCTCTCCTTAAGAGCTATACACTCAAGAATTTTTTTTTTCCCATCATGATGGAGAAGAGTCATGGTGATTAGTTCAGAACTGCTGGATGGAGATAATTTCAAAAACCACTATCGAATTTAGTAATATATTAATAAAATTAATGTTTACAAAAAATCCAACCCACAAAAAATAAATGAAGAGAAAAAACAATACTTTGCCATTGACCATGCAGTTCTATATATTTTGACAGCAGCAAAAATAATGTTATCTACAAAATCTTTTGAATGGGTCGTCAGCTTGTGACAACGAACAACAAAATACGAATACTTTCTTTATCCATAAGCAAATACATCATCAAATCCAAAGCAATGAATTGAAAGATTAAACTGATTTGTCCTGACACCACTAAATTAGTGCTTTTGAGAAAAAATAAATAATAACAACAACAAAAGATATATCAAGATAAGAGTGAAAAAAGAGTGTCTATTCATACAGTCTTGGTATCACAGTCCACTTCTTCAGTCAACCAAATTGCTTCCTTTTGCTTAGCACATAAGACATAACATGCATTGCAAAGTGGGAATAACTTACTTCTGTTCTTTTTTATTAAAAATGTAATAATGGAAAATTCTGAAGAACTTAGGACATGATGAAAAATATTTTCTTCTTATTATGATATTCTTTTTTTGTAATTCTTTACTAAGCATGTTTGGAATAAAAGAAACAGAACCAAATACCTGTTCTATACCTCCAAGAGTGTAGCAAAAGAAAGTAATCTGTTTGACAGGAAAGATGGCCTTTTATACAGAAGCTCATTTAATCAACCAAGGGAACTCACCCTTTGCTGAATGTCCACCAGTTCAATGACTCTGATGGGGCCGTCCATGGTGACTCGCACAGACACACAGCCCGAGCCTGGCCGCAGCTTCTGTCTGGAGATAAGCATGTGACTGGGCATATTGCTGGGAAGCAGCTGTCGCGATGATGACGACGACGACAATGACTCTGAAGATGATGCTGCTGATGAAGCAGATGACATCTGCTGCTGCGGTTGCTGTTCTGGATCAGGCCCCGGTCCTAACACAGCAATAGCTCCTGGTGAGAAACAGTGAGAACAACTTTGGTCACTCTCTCTGTGCCATAACTAACCTAATGTTCGGGTGCGATTTATTCTTTTGGCTCTGACAAAACTTGTAAATCTACACAAAATTTCTCAATGAACTGAAAACACTAAACAAGGGTACCATTATGTCAAATGAAATATCTAAGATTTCCTCATATATTTTGTGCACAAAGCAATAAACTGTCTTAACGTACAGCTGATATTATGTTTCCAATGGCTTGTTTTAAATACCCTGTTCTGCCATTTATGTTGGTATTTATAGGCTTAATATTATTAATTCACTGTCATTTAGAATAACCCCCCCCCCCCCAAAACACATATAAAACAACAAAAGAAAGCCTGAAAAACAGACTGCTGATGTGGATAACCAGAGCTGTTGTGTGCCTGAGCGGCACTGCTGAATCACGACAATGGAGTTTTTTCAATGAACAAAGGATAGAATTTCTCTAGAGCCTTATTGTAGGGTATTATTATCCCATCACTATGGTATGCTATTAGTTAATGGTAGCTGTTGAGTTAAAGCATATCTAGTCATTAGAACAATTCTAAAATGAGGAAAAAGAAAAGGCTAATTCTAATCTTTGAGGGCTTAGCACCTTTCTAAGATGTGAAAATTGCTCACCAGAAAATTGGTCTCCCCTTGTGCAAAATTCTAGATTTCTAGAATCTGGCTGGACAAGAGCAACTTCTCAGAATGCCCTGGACTCCCAAAGTGTATTTTCATTGCATTTGTTTTTTGTTGTATTTTTTCTTCTCTTTTGAATCTCAATCATCTTCGCAATTACCAGATGAGGATCCCCAATGATCCAAGAAAGTCGGGGGACTATAATTGAAGTCAAATGTTACACCAGGAGTAAAGAGGAATACCAACCAAAGCCATAGTGATAAAAAAAAAATAAATAAATAAACAAACAAAGCCAATCAAAGTTATCTGCAATACTGAAGGAACTTGTAGTGAGGCATTCTGGAACTCCTATCATTTCATGGTCCCAGCTGTTTCTATTATGGAAGTCACTAAAATGGCACATTTTGATTACTGTAATGTAGATTTATTACTGTGTTGGTGTTGCCTGAGTGTTTCAAATGGCAAATGAACTTTTCTGATTAATTATTTATTGGTGTTGTGCTGTTTACTTTATGGTTAGGGTTAGGTTTAGGGTAAGGATAGTTAGGGATAGGGGTACATTGTAAAAGACTTAAATTGTCAAGCATAATCATGTTGCAATCGATATGTGGCATTTTTATGTTTCTGTAGTAGAAACAGACTGGGACCTCAAAACGAGGGTGTGCCTCCACTAGCAGTTCCTACAACACATGGTGAAAAGAAGCAAAAGAGAAGGGTAACAGTAACCCATGAGCCACATACCTTCCTGCAGACCTTTGACCCCTCCTACAGCTTGTACACACATGAAGCCAGCATGGCAACAAAGCTGTCCTTGCTGAATGGAGACAAAACAATTTCAATCAGCTCAAAGTTTACCAAAATTCATCTGAATGTCAGTATTTGCAGTACCTAGTAAAACTGCCAACTTGCCAAACAATGCCAAGAACTGACAATACTCAAGAGGAGAAAATATTTACTCAAATGTTATACTTGCATTTTTCTCTCTCTTTTTTTTTTTTTGTCTTCTCAAAAACATTTTCTTCCATCATTTTCTTTAAATCAATGACAATTTCTCTCCTACAGCAAGAAAATCAAAATCAACACTAGGATTTATGACATGTCACAAAATTTTCTATAGGTATCGAAAGCTAAAGAGATGGCATTGGTCAAGTTAGTGCTATTGTAGCAGCAAAATGTTACAAAACAGGATGACAATAACCACCTGCAAATTGTCATATTATTTATATAAGATGTGCATGCTGTTCTGTCAAACAATGCCTTACATGAAGGATGATTTTTTTCTGTGCTAATAATACTAGATAGATTGATAATGAATGCATGGATGGGTGGATGGATGAAAATGTGGATGAGTGTATGGATGCAAGGATAGACTAATGACAGATGAATGTGCAAATGGATGGATGGATGAATGGACAGATGAAAATGTGGATGAATGGATGGATGCAAGACAGACTAAATGAATGGATAGATGGATGGATGGATGCATGGACTGACGGGCTATGGGGTGGCTATATAAATAGTTGATGGATGGATGGATGGATCCACAAGGAAATACTACTTATAAAACAAGGACAATCATAGTAACATGAAATATACCTCAGTAAACCTCCAAGTTTGTGTGGATCTGCGCCTGCTATCAGGTTTCCTGAGGATAAGAGGGACTGAATGTCCAGGCTGGGGCGCTATATCTGCAATGTCCAGAACCAGGCCAGGTTCTGAGTTGGCATTGGGACTGCGGGGATCACGTGGAGGCATAGAGCCTTCATGTTCCAGCATACCTGATCCTGTCATTCTCCACAATTGGCTGCGCTTACTCTTTTCCTGGTGGCACAGACATCACCAACAATAATAATCATTGTCTTATTCTCATTTTCTCACTATATATGTCTTTGACTTCTGAGTTTCATGGAGTTAACAGTTGCTAAAAAAAAATGGCCTGATAGGAGAAAAAAAGATGCAGTGATGCTTATTTTTTTTAAAAATGACAAACAAGCAAGAAAGCAAAAAAAACAAAGAAAACAAAACAATAATAATAATAATTATAATAATAATAATGATAATAATAATAATAATAAACAAGAAGAGAAAAGGAACATTGAAAATTCCAGAGACAAATAAGAGCGACAGAAAGGCTTTTCTTCAATGCCTTCAATGTCTTAGTAGTAGTAATTGGAAATGATTAATTGTGGCTTAAAAAAAAATAAACAATAACTGAACGCAAACTGACCTTTTTCTTGAAGACAATGTTGTTGTTATGGACACAATCCAAGACCAGCTCAGAAGTAGGCCCAGACCAACTCCTGGTGATAAAAAAATCCAAACAATGTCCAGAGGCAAATATTAATTTTCTTGTAAGACTACAAATCCTCATAAAGGAAATAAGAAAAGACACTAAACATTTATGACTTTCTCTGATTTATTGCTCTTAGACATGGGCATGTCGTTATATGTTTTCTATCCTTTGAAACAAAGGACTCTTTCACTATTTTTAAAAAAATTGCCCTTATATCCTGAGGCAGTCATTAACATCATTAACATGGTCTTATTGTCACACAACCAGGTGGAATGAGTCAGGCATTGTTTTCCCATCATCTGCCTCTGACTGTACTTTGTGAGATGATTTTCATAAGGTCTGAGATCAGGATTGTACCATCCCAATTTTTAATTTTCTCATTAAATTCCTGTGAGGTCCTGTAATTCCCTGGATCCTCTTCCTAATCTCTTCATTGGTACACTCAATACCTTTAACATTGACTCTATTAATAAAACGTTCACATCATTCATCACAGGATGTGACATTTTCTCACCTGTCAAAAGTTATTGTAGCAGCCAAGTAGATAAAGTTTTCATAGTGGAGCTGCTCTCCTTCCTCTAGCTTGTCCAAAGAATAACTGGCAGAAGTCCCACCAAGGATGCCCAGGGTCAACCTCAGGGGATGGAAAGTGGGCTCATCCCATGCATATGGAACTATAGAAAGCAAATGGCAAAAAAAAAAAATTATTATAAAAATGAATAAATCTTCTTATTAAACCATTTTTTTTTTCATACAAGTGTTTTTTCATTAAATATTCATAAAACATGGAACAATATTTGTTCATGCCATTGACATCATATATGGCATTAAAAGAATGAAACATTTATTTCTTCATGTTCATGAGACAGATATTTATAATGTTTTCACTGAAAGCAGATGCATAGACAAATGATACTCAACAGTAAGAACTATGTCACAAAAATTTTATCTATATTCAAAATTATAATGACTACAGTCGACTCTGAGTCGAACCCTTGTCGGTCGACTTTCAGATGAGTTGATCTTTTTTCTAGGAACGGGTCCCGGCGCTTCTTTGCTTTATTAAAAATCATATTGATGAATTGACGTCGACTCACCCGTATTCACTAATGAGTCTATCTTTTTCTCCTGACCCCGTCCTTGTAAGATCAAAGGAAAAAGCAATGCTTGAGTCGATGTAACTAATCTCAGCTTGCGCGGCACTTCATCTTAACACATTTTATGCTGTCCCCCACCAGCATCGACTCATCTGTATTCCACTGTAGTCCTAAAACTGCAAACACAAATTACTTACTGGATGATTGTGGTGGTATAAATGTCTTCAGCCGGTCATCTGTTGTTGAAGTTTGGTAATACAGCACAGGGACCTTGAAAGAAGAAACAATTATGTTTATCATCAGTAAAAAGCTCACTAACTTATGATTATTTTCATTACTTGGTCTTTAATTTCTATGAAGCACAAAATCTTTAAGAAATGAAATGTTTTTCACCAGGTTTAGAAGAATACTGGAAATTAGTCTCCTTATGGCTGAATAAAACTAGACCAAAGAGTATAAAACAAAACATCACATCACTCACGTCACTGAAATTGTCAATGCGGAAAGGTGGTGGCATCACATCTGCATCAGCGAATACTATGAAGAAGGTTGGGCCTTGTTGGACAACCTCAACTTTTAGCAGATTGCATCTCCCTGTGGTGTCTCTGAAAGACAAATACCGGATCAATGAATCAGTCAACTGATTTGAAAAGTTTTGGAAAACATCCCATTCTTTCCAGAGTTTATAGCACCAGAGTGATAACATTATGTGAAATTAGCAAATAACTTTTATTAACAAAAAATTGCCATTGTTGCTACCATTCTCTCAACTATTTCAGTTTGAATTTTCAAAACAAATCATTCTCTAACAGTTTCCTAAAATGAATAGCAAAATGTGCCTGCTTTAGCATGCAGTAGTGAAAACTATTTTCTTTTACTCTATAGAAAATTTGTCCAAGAAAAAACATAGCTTTCAGAAGTATGAAAACCTTATTGTGTGTATTTATGGTTTGTTTTTTGGGATTTTTTTATCATGGAAATCTAAGTGAGTTTTCTTTTCTACTTCCACACAATGTTCTTACCTCATATTGATATGAAAGGAGTTAATCTTGTCAATATGAAAGCCACCAGACCACCGACAATGCTCTATGTCCAGCATTTTTACACACAACAGCTGATCTAGATCCACACGTGGCCAATGAAAAGGAAGGGAACACTGCGGAAGAGCTGTTAAGTAATCTTGCTCATGTGCCTGGGAACAGAAATTGGCACTGCAAAAGTCCACTGAATGATACTTGTTGCATCAATCAGACTGAGAATTTTATCTGACAGTTTGTGAGACTCAAGATACAAAAAAGCAGCAAGATTTTCATAAATACAGGAGATCTAATGTAAGTTTTTCATGTATTACAATTGTGAAAAAAATTCACAATCAAACTGCCTGTTCACAGTAACATAGTAGAAGCTCTTTAATCGCTCTATAAATTGATAGTGGACATCTGGTTCATAACAGCCATGCAAGCAATCAGCAGCAGTGTGTTTATCTATGATTCTTTGTATTTAATCCTATGACTATTGAGAAACCAATCAATTCAGAAGCTGTGGTCTGATCTGATCACTCTGATTCTAATCCCAGGGGGGTGGACTGCAAGCGATGAACTCTTAGCAGGCTGCCTTGTTGTGTTCGTGGATGTATGGAAGGTGGGCTATTTACAGAGCAAGTGTGCAGTAACTTAACCTATCAGTCTCCGAGCTGCTGTGGCTAAGTCACCATGGACTATCACAGCCAACGGTGAGCTGTTGAGTCAATTCATCCAAGGGGCAGCATCCAGGGGGGGGCCTACCAAAAGGAGAACCAGACCAGAATGAAACGCTGGCCGCCTACCGGCGACCCGCCCTTGTTCGCTCAGACAGGGACAGACACTAGGTCAGCCCTAATTCTTGACAGTCACCGCCACGAGAAGGAAAGAGTCGGGGCTAGGGAGGAGACCTCCCATGGTTTATCGCGACAGTTCAGGCCAGGGCCTTGCTGTCCATGTACCTTTACACGCCAGTCTCTACAGGCAAACCCCAAAGGGGCTACCAGTAGGACCAACTAGGTAACTGATCTGATCACTACACAACAATTGTGAGTTCAGATGTGTCAACTGAATGTTAGAGGTTTTTTTTTATCAGTTTCCATCAAAGCTGATGCCAAATACACGTATTTCTAGCAGACAAGACAAAATGATCTGTCAGACAAGACCTGATAACCACTATGTAGGTACTCTCTCACATTCTCAAGTTTTCACAAGGAATATCCTCACCTCTTTCTTTGTCATGAAATGCTGTGCTATCACTAGCTTGAACCCTGACTGGTTGTCCAACACAAAGCGAGGAGCAAAGGTCACAATGTTGGTGCCCCTGTAACGACCTCTACCAGGGGTGACCTGGATGCCAATGTTGTAGACCCTGAGTAGAGATGATCAAAAACACTTTCAAAAAGGCATGGAAATGAAATAAACACAATGACCAAACCTGTAAGTTTAATTATGCAGTATTTCAGTTGTGGTACAATTTTTTTATTTTGGCCCAGCATGATGTTAAGCTTAAAATATTTTTCTATATCAATCAAGAATATATTATAATTAGGTTCATTTAGACCAATTAAAAGTAATGATCACATATTATATCTTATATCTTCTTACAAGTACTACAGAAGCTACCGATAATGGTAACAATAAAAAAAAAAGTAAAAAATAAAAAGGATGGAGCTGTTGGTAGGGATGAGGAAATGGGGTGAATCTTTAAATTTTCAGATATCCTGAAATATAATAAGTCTAAAAAATAACAAATCTTAAAACTGATAAGCAATGAACAATCCATTACAACATTGATTCATAACATAATGAAGGTAAGCTGCAAAACACAACTTGGACAGTACAAAACCATGACTTAAACCAGGGCTGGCTTTCTTCTACCAAGGTAAAGAACATTCAAAATCATGCAACACAAGACATCCATCTAACAAAGGAAAGACACTGGTTTTCAAAGCCCAAAGGAGGTATGGGAGATTCTACAGCTGAGCTCAGAACCTTGAGTACTCAAAGAGTTCATGGCTTCCTGAAAAGGACAGTTTGGTGTTTAACCTTTTCATATCAGATGAAAAGCAGCTAGCTCTTTTTATAGGCATACAAACTAGGCAAAGAGCTAACAGTATCGCACTGGGAGATTTCATGTTGCCAAACCTGAAACTTTTTGCCACCCAAATTCGCTTCTCTCTCACACCTAAACAAGTAAATGCAACAAAAGGTTTCATAATTCCAGGGTTTGAGTATTTAAAATCAACAGGTACATAAAAGGAATAGAGTAATGAAGATATTCTGAATGGAAATTTGCCTTTGCATTAGAGTAATGGAAGAGGATGTCAGGAAATTCTAAGGAATTCTGAAGGAAACACTTAACTTTCTATTCAGAACAGAGTAGAGCAGAAGTATATATAGCTGTCAGGAATGAAGTAACAACAGATTTCCATGCCCATACTTGGCTGACTAGCACTACTTTTCCAATATCTCATGACGGAAATTTGGATTGGAAAACAAAAGCAAATTACTCTTTTCAAAAGACAGTGGGTGTCTTCACTTGGTTGCTAATTTATTCGTTTACTGACATAACTAAGTTTTCTCAAGTCAAATTTGTAGTGGTGGTGGTTTGGGAAGGGGGGGGGGGGGTTAAAAATGAAAAGGTGAAGGTAAACTGGGAGTTCTGGTAATTTTCCACCAGAAATTTCCTGTGTGCAGAACTTGTGTGGGAAGGGGCGTGATTTTATAAATAAAATAAAATATAAATACAGATCATATTACACTCAATAAAACCTCTACAGACTTTGTCTGTAGCTTAGCTGAGTGAGCTCTGTTACTAGTTCAATTACCAGTAAATTTTCACAACTTCAAAAATTACCTCTCAGAAACAATTGTATGTGTTCAATGTTCTTCAATTTTTAAAGTTTTAAAACAATTTTGTTTAAAAAGATTTTCAAAATATCAGAAGGCTGGATACTTAGATAAAATGAAAAGGACATGCCAAAATAATTCAAACCAATAAGGGTAGAAGCCATGTTCTGTTGCAAAGAGACTGGAGGAAAAGCAGGCCTCAATCCTCATGCCAGATGGAGGGAAGAACTGATCTCTAGACAAACTTACAATACATTTCTAGGGATTTTGTGTCTGTGGATAGCTCTCTTCACACGGAACTGAGATCTTACTAACCAATCCGGTCTGTTTCCTTCATTCTGCAACACATGCAGGGCCCTCTTTGAAGTTCCTCCTTCAAGTGAGAAACGCGTGCTCCTGAAAACCAGGAAAGTTGGATGGGCATTAAATACAACATAAGAAAAAAAAAACACAGATCAATGTTGAGCATTCAGAGATCATTTGTAAGGATGCAAAGCAGAAAGATTGGATGGACATTAAATACTGCAAATAAAAAATATCTTGAAATAATAAACATTCATGCACTCAGCAAACTAATGATGGAATTTATATGCAGGCTCTTTTACAAAGTCAAAAATGAATGACATGAATCTGATTACATGGAGATGCTGTTTTAATTACTTCTTATATATGATGCGAGCACTCATTGTGACAAGTCATCACCATAAAAACACTCCCGTTCTTCTCGACTAAGTCTCCAATAATTCTTTCCTGTGAATTCTAAGTATTCTCTCTACATGACATTATTGTTATTGTTATTCAGTATGAATGAAAAAGACAAGCTGCAAATGGCAAGATTTGTAAGGCTGAAGAGTTAAAAAATAGCACATGGAAAAAAAAACACATGAAACAGGAGACCATCACTATTCAATTTTTTTTTTCTCCTTAACGTCAGCTTGGCACAAGGTCTACTAACAAAGCTTGACAATAAAATATGCACCCAGCCAAGTTCTTGTATCCCAAAGAACTACAAGGATGGCTCATTTTCAAGCCAATCCAAACAAAAAAAATATTAAAAGTTTTCTTGGTGACACTCCTGTCTATAGATCCAAGCCTTAATAGTTTCCCCTCAGTGTCAGGTTTTTATATCAGGAAAATTAACTGCCAAAAATTAAACTATTGCAAATAGCATCTTTATACATTTTCATTTCATTTTACATACTCCACCTCAGGTTTTCTTTGCTAACTATTTGATTATGTCATCATCACAACATCTACCAAAGCAGTCTGTCCCAATACCGATATCATCATTTCACGGGAACAAAGGTTATTCTCATTAATTTTAAAAAGATGTGCAGCCTGCAACAATGATTATTTTTGTACTGTTACCATTGTGGTCTAGACTTTGGTCCATGTACAGATGTACCAAGTCTCATCTGGCATCTGAAACAACAAAATGCAAGTATGTAGACTACTGAATGAACATTCAATTATAAATTTCTATTATCTCTTATTATGTTTACTAGCTGTGTATCTTTCTGCCTATCAATAAGCCAGCCAGTAAGAAGGTAAATTGTGCATTTGCATAACAAGATAAGTAGCAAGTATGAGGATTGAAGAATGAGACTAGGAAGTACAGAATCACAAAGGCTCCTTTCGATTATCAATTGGTTTTTAATGAAACAGAAAAATGTTCACCAGTTTTGTATTTTTTTGTTTTCTTTTCAGTCTCTTTGCTTATAGGCACATCTATACAACTGCATAACTGGCCAGTCAAACAATATTTATAAGCTGGGAGCCATAAAAAGATTTTGAGAAAGCTGTAAGTGAGACTGAAATCAGAAATAATATGGCAAACACTGATGTGTACATGGCCAATTTCATAATGATTAAAGAGAAAGTTCGCAGTCATGAGAAACAATGGTAACAGTAATAAGCCAGCTTCTGACTGAAAATGGAACTTTGATGATCTTCAGTATGTATATGGGCAATTCTATCATGACAAGAGAGACACTTACAAGTTGTACTCATCAGTCTCTGCAAAGCTGAATAACAAGGGAGTCACACTGCGAGCTTGTTCATGCTCCTCATACTGGCCAGCTGCTGTTGCTTTGGAACCATCTTGTTTGAAAACCAGAGGGAGACCACTCTTGTTGACCAACCAGAACTGGGCTGAGATAGTCAGCTGGACACAAAGACATGAAAGATTCCAGGATATACAGACTATGCATGAATGATGGATGGATGGGTGATCAGATGGATGGATGGATGGGTGAACAGATGGATGGATGGATGGATGGATGAATGAATGGATAGATAGATGGGTCGACAGATAGATGGGTTGACAGATGGATGGATGGATGGAGGAAGGAAAGGAGGGGGGAACAGACCGACATATGCATGAGTGAATGGATGCATGGGTGGATAGATGGGTCAAATTGACAGATGTCAGAATTGATAAACCAGTGAACAGATTTAAGTGGTGGATGAAAAGAAGCATGTGGATGGATGTGGAAGGATTTATGGATGAACAAATAGTGGATTGTTGGATGATTAGATGAATGGATATATAGTTTGATATGATCTGGAAATATGATGATGCCTTTGTAAGAACGAATCACTTATACTTCCTTATAGAAGGTACTCAATTCTCAAAAGCTGCAATATTGAGGGCTGCATGCGTCATACAGTTAGCAGTAAGGCTCTGGAGTATTCTGTGCCACATAAAAACTGCACTGATTTTACTTACTGTCATGGATCCTCCCTTTAACATCTTGATACGCACAACAAGTTTCAGCATGCGCGAGCTGCTGTCGTAAATTCTGAGCAACACCTTCCTGTTGTTGGTGTTTGGGGGTACAGTGAGTTCTTTGCAGGTAGGAAAATTCTCCAGGTGAATGCCCAGGTCAAAATTGTTGGTGACATCAATCTGCAAACAGCGTAATATAAGTAAGAATCTTATCTGTCATATGTCAAGACAGAAATTTTCCAAACAGAAAAATACATCACTGCTGGCTACATTTAAATTACTCTTTTTGTCCTTGAGCTTTTAATAATATTATTAATCAATTTTTTGGGGGGGGTATTCTCCTTTTAACAATCATTTTCCTTCATCTTCTCATTAAGTTGGCAGCTCAGGTATGTCTCCCACACCACATAAGGAAATCTCTTCGCAATGGTTGCTGGTTGTATCCTAAGGAGGGATACCTAGCACACAATTTTCCTCGGCCCACCCATATGTAAAAAGGGTGCCTGATGTATATCGGGGGAAGTACAGTGGCGCTGCACTTGAAATGGCCAAGTCAATTTTCCCCTCTTGGGGGTCAAGGGATGGTACTTTTACTTTTTTTTTTTATTCTTCAATGTGGCACAAGATAGTTTTACCATATGGTTTAAGGTGGACTCAATATAGAAAAATTGTACTTTTAAGTAACATAATACAGTTGCACGACTATCTATATCCATCCACATTCAATTCCCATTCTCTAGAATTTATTTCACCTTCTGTCTGATCCTGCAGCTCAAAAACGGTCTGCAAAAAATAAAGACAGTCTGGGATTACCAGTGCCAAGGTCAACTGATAATCATCCACTAAGCAAAACTGGCACATGTTTTTTCTAAGGCTCAAATTTGATTCTAATACAATAATCATGTATACAATAAATAGCTGCAGAGAAAGAGGCAAGCCTGGACACCCAGACCCATGAGAAAGAAACTGAGAAAAAAAAAAAACTACCTGTACCCAATCCCAATCCAATAAGTAAAAAACTGAGAAAACTATCTGTCACATTTTGAATATCTGTTCAGTGAAGCTATAAAGCAGTGAACACAAGAAAGAAAAGATATCGTTTCATTGAACTTGTCTGCAGATTTCCATACACATTTCACCCATCTTTTGGCCAGACTATAAACACAGGAAAGAGAACAGGTGGACAAGATGGAAAGACATTTCTCGGGGATTTGGAAAGAGCTTTCCTAAAGCCTGGTGCAACAATGTCAGATAGAAGACTGTGGAGCAGATTCCAACATGCAATGCCACTGATTTCCTCAAATAAAACGAGGTGTTTTAAGAGTCATTTCAATCAGCTGCCAGTTCAAAGCTACACATACCCCATGAAGTGTGGCCTCTTTGCCTGCCTTCAAATTGCCAGAGACTGTTGTGCCCTTCAGGTAGTAATGCAGTTCTAGAGGTAAGAGGTTGCAGATGGTGACTGGTGGTAGCAGAGTCAGGATGTGACCTGGTAAAGTTGGGTGGATGATGCCATGACCTAATCCCTGAGCTGATGAACTTCCAGCCTGGCTACCTTCTTCAGGAAATTTTTGACGTGTCACACAGACAAAAAATCTGAGGATCATTAAAGCAATTAAAAATAATATCTAAAACTAATCATTTCATAAAACAGGTTTTGAGAAACAAAACTGCAGCAAATAAGTAAAAATAAGTAGAAGTATCAACAAATTTTCATCAAGCTGAGGTAGTTGAAAAGGAAAAGTTGTGCAAATATCATATTATTTTTTATATTGCAAAAGGATGTTCTGAAAGCAATGACAAACTCTTTAAGGCAGAAAGTTCCCAACAAGTAACTCATTTTCTTTGCTGGTCTTTCCTTGGATCATTCACTTCTTTAGTTTGATGAACTAACATCATGAAAAAAAATTGTCAGTGCACCTGAACCAAGAAGATATAAGTGACACACACACACACAAAATCTAGCAGGTATCAATGTTGCCTAAGTGTTTGTATAGATAATAAATAGCTAAAAACTCCTCTACCTATAGACTTGATCTGATCCCATGACTTCACAAGTGCGAATCCCATCAGGTTTGTCTCCTGACTTCTTGACATGCTGCCAGTCCAATGGCTTATTACAAAAGTGAACTGGCCAGTCAGTGGGCCTGGCTCGCATTCTCATATTGATGCACGATAGTGGCACAGGCAGAGCTTTGCTCTCAGGGATTGTCATACACTGATAGTGACCTGTTGGGTAAATATATGCAAAACATTTGTTGACATAAAACAGTGACAGATTAAATCTTTTTCACAACAAATTTTACACTGAGAGCAGTTTAACCCTAATTATCAGCCTTGAGTACAATATCTCATATTTCACATTCTTCAGCCTGGCTCTAAGTTAATACATAAACATAAAACCTCAAAACAATATGGATGCTTCACTTTCAGCCACTGTTGAAAATCACTTGGATTGAAAAGATAAAAAAGCATCCACATAAACACTGCAAATACTCAGGTATCTCAAAATGTCAAATCCCCGAACGCTGTCAACTTCCTTGCTATTACAAAAAATACATATTCATACACTACATGATTTGGCTCATTCAATTTCAATAATAATGGGTCTATAGACAATTGTCTCGTTAACGGCAAATCAGCAGGTACGAAAACATTATGTAAGTGATGTTAAGTTATTATAGCTTTTTTTTTTTTACTGCAAATGTCGCCATACCGCTTTCATCAGTAGCCTCTAGCTTGAGCTCTATGGGACTATCCAGGCGATTGTGCACGACCAGGGCTGACCTGACAATGATCAGCTTCCTGGCACTGCCTTCCTGCTGAACCTCAAACACCACACGTGCTGGGAAGACATGAGGCTGAAGGAATAATAATTAAAAATCATATCAGCTTGATACACACAAATCACCAAAAGTAAGTTTTCATATACGAACTAAATATTACACAATAAAATTTTGAATTAGATTTATCATTAGCGTCCCCGGAAAAACACTTAATCTCACATTTCCAAAAATAAAGATTTCCCTATAGTCAGGTCTATTTCATCCAGTTTTGCCTGAAACATATCTTACAAATTCTTCACACCAATGATCAAGACTATATACTCCCAAGTTCTGACTTCTCCTGCACATAAGTACACAGGCCAAGTCTGAATCCTTTTTTTTTTTTCACACTTCACATTAGAAATCCTTCAACAGACATAAAGGCTTTTTTTGTAACATTGATCTTATGCTTTAAGAAACATTTTGTTGCTGCTCATGTTGACTTAAGAATTTACTTCGACAGCATGAACATAAAAATGTAATAAGATTACACTAACTGGGATTTTAAAAAATAAGGCATAATTCACAGGCATTTTTTTTTTCAAATCCTGAATGATTACTTGAAATAGACACATTTTAAGTTATCAAACTGAAGACAAACATCCAAAAACCAAAGGAAAAATTAACTCACAGGAGCTTTGAGCTCAGGGTCTGCATGTCTGAAGTAGGTGCCCACTTTGTCTACAGACACTGGGGATAAACGTTGCCAGCCTTCCACAGTCACCAGCAGCTGATTGACATGCATGGCATGGGATTTCTGGCAGGACAGAAACAAAGAAAATCAAAATTAGTGATGTTCCTGACTTTAACTCTTAATGAATGACTGACATTTTGTCCTTGGAATCGACAGTGCACACCCATTTCCAAGCTCTTTCCAGGGTAACGGATAACTGCTATTAGATTGTGCAATTTATTGGTAGCCTGATAAATATTATCTGAGTGCCCACCAAAGCAACTGCCTTGTATGATTTCCAGGAAGTTAAAAATTGGCATATCTCCTTTGGCTTGATCAACAGAAAAATAGATGCTAAAGTTCTTCAATCCTGAATTACACTGGAGTACATGCTTAATAAATGCTTCTTATTACTATTGTTATGGAATATTATAAGGGACTTCTTTTAAGACTAGTAATTGCACTGGCTTAACAGTTTCTTTTCCAAATAAATTCTTTCCCTTCACACATTAGTAGCATTTCATATAGACCCTTTTTTCTGACATTCATTTGCTACTTGAGTGTATCTGTGTACAAAAATAATAAGTGTACCAGTGTAAAACAATTTCAGGAAAATTTGTGCTATGACTCCCACATAAATAACATCACCAGTGAATATATACCCTTTTTGAGGAATACAACATTTTAAGTTCATTTTTCTGAAGCATTCTGACTATTCCCCCCCCCCCCTCCCTCCCTCCCTCCCTCCCCAAGCACTACCATCATCACAGGCTAAATCCACTGATTTCTCCACACTGATTGATTTAATAAATAAAAAAAAAAGAAAGACAAACATTTTTCCTCAGCTAATTACAGTAGATCTGAATTTAAAATACATCCTGAAAGAAAGTCTGCTAACTGCTAAAGGCCTGGAATATTGGTAGGCTTTCTCATTCTTTACATCTGTACAATGTCTGAGATTTCTCTTTTTGTGTACAGTGTAACACACTAACTATTGATCAATCCAACGTTAAGAAGCCTAGTTCACCTGATGTCGGAGTTTTTCCCTACGATGAAAGTGGAAGGGTCTGCTCTCCCCTGGTGTGACCCTCTTCCAGTCTGAAGCTTGAATGTAGGCAGAGTCCAATTTCTGGGAATGCCTGTCTCCAGCAAGGCTGGGCAAAGACACAGAGGGGTAAAAGTAACTTCTTTGCTGCATTGCTGCAGTTTTGCAGACATCCCAAGAGCTAGGCTGCTACTGAATTTTAGGCAGAAGCACAGATCTTATCAAACTGCAATTTGATCTCAAATGAAACTTCTGAATATAAATTATGTGAATTATAAAAATACTGGAGTGAAAAAGTAATTTTTTGTTTGTTTCTTTCTTTGCTTGTTTTTTTGTTTGTTTATTATTATTATTATTTTTTTTTTTTTAAAGCACAATGTGTACAAAACCCACAGAGAAAGGATCTGACTGTACATCAAAACTATTTTCCGGAGTTTTGCTGCAGCAATATTTCATCCAGAGGAAATTTCCACACACTGAAAGTGATCTGTAAAATGCCAATGTCACTTTTTCCTTTTTCTTTTTAGTTTTGGACCAAAATCCTTGCCAGAGTTCAACTGTAAACTAAATCCATTTTCTTCATAATGCAAGGTGCAAAGATGAGTTTTTCCTCAAAGGCATATAGTTTTACCTGTTCTTAAGAATTTAGTCACAGACAAATCTTAGAACATGTCTTGTGCCCAGGACAAATGAGTTGCAAGTCGCGCCAGGTGAGTTTAAGTCACAGCCGTTTTTTACCATTTTCTACTATTTTCCAACTATGATACCAAAATATTTCTTTTTTCAGATTAAAATGGTTGAATTGTCATTTTGTGAAAATAAACAAAAAATTAAGTATCTTAGTTGGAAAGTAGTTAAAAGTGACCAAAAAACGTCCATATATCTTCATTCCCCAGCGCGACTTCTGGCTCATTTGCCCTGACAGAGATCTATATTCTTATTTTTCCCTCAAAATTATTTAATGAAACTGACATTATCTGTTGACACTTCACAGAAAATAACAGTATCAGATTTGTGGACATAGTTTTGGCTGGTTCTGAGTTCAGTTTGTTATTTATCTATTTATTTTATTTATTTATTTATTTATTCATTCATTTACTGTTATTGCAGTTAGATTTTTTAAAAAATTTTCTTGTTATTATGAATCTAATTTCTATGTACAATATTCTTTTATCGTGACAAATTTCTGTGCTTTGACATTACATTTTTCCATAACAGATTAATCAATTCACTGAAATACTTACTTTGAAGGTGTGGTGGTTGCAGTCAGAAACCACAACATGCTACCGGTGTCATTTCTGATGACATAAGGAATGAAGGGTGACCTCTTGTGCTCAGACTTAGATGAGTTGGACCTGGAGAGAGAAGCAGTACTACTGGTGGAGCCTGGCCTCTCTGGCCTGCCGCCGTCACCCTGCTGGGTATGATAGTCCTCTGTCCAGTTGCCACTGGTCTGCTTATACAGATCAATAAGGGTGGAGGTGACGTTCAAGTTGAGGACATCCGATGCTTAAAAACAAAGAAAAAAATTGAAATTCTCACGCATAAGAAATTATTGCATGTCACTTATGTGCTATGACAAACAGTGTTAAGCTAATCTTGTAAATACTGTTCCACATGGTCTAATTCTCAAAAACATTTTTTTAATTTCAAAAAAGCAAACAATTTTCTAAACTGCCATTACTGAAAGATTTGGCCTTTCAATTTTATTTTATTTTCATAATAACTTCAATTTTATTTCAAAGAGAAATCACCATCATCCTGTGAATGAAGAAACAACTGAAGTTCTTCAAATCAATATTGAAACTTGAATTTAAAAAAAACAAACAAGCAAGTTCTAATATTTTTCTTCTTCATACAATCTCCATCTTTATACAAACCACATGATCCTCATTCTTAGAAAACATTTACAGTTTTTCATTCCTGGAAGTAATATTAAATTTGTATTTATATCTGAATAACAGCACGACTTACAAGCAGTCTCACGATTCCATCCGACAGTTCAAATTATTTTTCTTGGTGCAATATGAATATACAGACACAAATAAAAGAGTTTTCTTTACTCATGTTCCCCTTAATTATTTCCAAATGAGAAAAAAAAAATGTGATCCAATACCTGCTACACTGATAGCCAGTTTCTTTTCTGGTTTGGTATATTGTTTCCATTCCATAAGGCACCTGATGACAAAACAAATACAGATATATGAATGTTCATTATAAATTTCTCTAGATGATTTCAACTAATATATTCAAAACAAATAGAAATTTGAAGATAGGTTCCCCAGTCACGGGCTGTTATTCTTTGTTGATGTCCTTGTGATGAACTGAGATTTCACAGAATAATCACATAACAATTACTCTGGAAATGCCATGTACACTGACAAAAAAAAACCAAAAAAAAAAACCGCCATCACAACTTAGACAATTAGGTATTTTTTCAAAATCACACGACCTAGTGAACATCGCTCACATGTGGCTTTGTTTACTTGCTCTGCGCATG